>CM042088.1:15924985-16027891 GCA_023512835.1 Taxillus chinensis | reverse complement strand
AATCACTCCAAAAGGATCAGCCATTTAGGAGAAAAGTGGGAAATACTGCACAGAGGTACATGATAAAATGAGCATTCTGCCCGTCCGATTCAAAAATTCATAGATAATTGCACAGAACTCGGATTACCTTAAAACCAGTTGTAGATGATAGATAAAGATGTTATCTAACTAATGCAATTCACTTTATTCAGATCCAATAAGTATTGAGAAGGTTATTGGCAAAACAGTGTGCTGCGCACTGGCTGTCTCCCCCAAATTTGTACAAGGTTTGGTTGCCAACTTTGAAAAATCATAACTAATTGAATACAGCCCGGAATATTCTCAAACCAATTGGAAATGATAGATAAAGATGTTATATAATAAATTCAATTGACTTTTTTTTGGCTTACGACAAGTATCGGGGAAGTTATTAATAAAATAGCGGGCTGCCCACCGATTGTCCAGTTCAACTTAGTACTTTTGTCATAGCCATTTCATTTCTCCTCGGAATCAAGTGTGGTCAAGTGCGTTATTCTCCGAATGTCATCCTCTATCACTTAGTGGTCCTTTTCCAAGTACGGTTGCGATCTAACCTGGTCAAAATGGGGTACAACAGCGGCCATGGTTGATCGGGGGAAGACTGAAGAGGACGCGGCTGAGAAGGGGAGAAGAAGTCACCGGGTTTTGAGATAAGGATGAATGTTGTGGCTGCTGTTTTTCTTTTTTTCTTTTTTGCTTTTTTTATCTTTTATTTTATTATGAGCCGACATGTGGCCAGGCGGAAAAGAAGAAAAAAAAAAGGAAAAGCATTTTTTTTTTGTATTTTTTGAAAATAAGCTATGTCTGCGAGTGTATGCAATATACGTCAAAAGTCTTAGAATGATGAGAGGATTAAGAAAATGAGGTTCGTGACCTGATCCGGAATGTTGTTTTGAATATTGGTTGCTAGTTTATCACCGTTAGCGGTCCAAATACAGTGTTGACCATAACTTCTTCGTTTGACCGCGGATTTGAGCGTAGTCAAAGGCGTCGATCCTCAAATTTAATTCTTTATCACCCGGGACTGGATTTTTGGCATTTGAAAGCCTTTTTAAAGAAGTCATCACAATACCCCCTCGAATCGACGGTCACGTCTCTTTATTTAATGTATAAAGCGAAAAACGAATGTTATGCCTAACCCGGACAAAATGGGGTCTAACACCTATGATGAATATATAAGTCAACACCCACAGATTTATATATATATATATATATATATATATATATATATCATCTAACGGAGGGGAAACGGCAAGGATAAGCAACCATGACCTCTAACAATCGTTGCTTTAATTTTAGGTTTTTCTCATAATAAAGGATCATTGTAAGGGGATAAGACAAAAGAGATCAAAACATCCTTACTTCAGAAAACGTGTAAAATAGAGTCTTGATTGAACCGAGTCTACAATTCCCTCTCTTCTGATATCTCAACACAAGCAGCCTCATCTCTCCAGAAACAACCTTCTCCCTGCAGGATCATGTCTCTCCCCCCCCCCCCCTCTCTCTCTCTCTCTCTCACGGCTTCCCCTTGCAGGAATGTGATAAGAACTACCCGTGACGTGTGTCATGTGCACGTATCGTGTTGCACAAGACATCTTTTACCGTTAGAAGTCTTCTTATATATACTTTCCTTTATCTATTAGAAGTCTTTCCTTTTAATTATTTTCCTTTATTTAATTCGTATTACGATATTTTAGCATTTTACTTTAGTTTCCTAATTGTAATAGGTTTCCAATTTCTACCTACTAGTTATGCCTATAAATAGGCCTTATATTCAGACATAATAAATCATTGAAGAGTGTTTTTATCAATTATAAACTCTCAATTAAAGGTTTATTAATCATTTTGGCTTCTCCAGTTCATTACTTTGAATTGCTTGGGCTAAAGTTTGAGTATTTGTTTATTCTTCTCTACATTTTTGTTGGACCCTAATTAAGGGCCTCAACAATTTGGTGTTTTTATTGAGGGATCCTCATTAAGATTACTCAATTTTATTCTCATGTTCTTCATCAGCAATGACGGGTGAGGCAACCAAGACGAATAGGCAGTGGTTCGAAGCCCTGGAGAATTCCATGGTGGAGCTTTCGACGGCAATGGTGGAGATGGATCAAACACAAGGCAAGATGAATGAGAGTCTCGACCAACTACTCACCGCTAATAAGGGAAAGGAACCAGTTGGAGGAAGGCGAACTCATGGTGATGACCGTTTATCACGACAGTTTGCAAAGTAGGCTGATGATTCATTGAATGCTGAAGATAATCCTTACCATAGCCGGCTTAGGCATGGTGGGCGTGTGGAGATAGGTCCGATGGTTGTCGAGTGCTGGATGTAAGATGATCCAGTCAATGGAGAGAACGTTGATGGCTGCGAATCTGACGGGATGTCTAATAGGATAGGCCATGGACGGAGACCAAACTTCGAACATCGAAGGGGACAAAGACTTGGCGCTGATGATTCTGATGGCGATTGTAAAGACCCGCACCTGTGTGAGTTTGGAAGTTAGGCTTGAATAGAGTTTGGAAATATCTATTCGACAGCGTGGCCTTAGCTTTAACTTTTTGGGGGAATTATTATTATTAATGTGGATATGAGTTCATTATTTGATGTAATTATGGATATTAGAATAGTTATAAATATATATATTCTGTTATTAATATTCATATTATTAATATGATTAATTGTGTTTGGGGTTATTATTATAATCATGTTAGTATGATTAATATAACCATCTTTCTACTTGGGATTAATTTTATAATGAATTATTATTAGTATTATTATTATTATTACTATCTTTATATTTATTATTATTAAATTGAAATCATTAACAAAAAGTTATTATTATTATTATTATTATTATTATTATTATTATTATTATTATTATTATTATTATTATTATAAAGGTAGTATAAATAGGAAAAACTAGGGTAGAAACCCTACGTGCGTTGTGTGTCTGCATGAAGCCAGGTGAGAGAGAAGCAGGAAGGGTTTGAAGTTCAATCAATCCTTCGAGACTAAATTCAGGTAGGTGACTCTTTGATTTCATTATTTGTATGAACGCGAATTTTGAGAGTTTGGGTTGAAACTATTTGCATACTATGTATATACGTATATGAGCATATCTATATAATTATGTATGACGTTGGACGTGGAGAGAGAACGATGACAACGGCGCCGCCCTCCTTGTGAAACGTAGAATCAGAGCACGCCGGATGCCAGGATGGAGGGGACGGATCAGCGGCGGTTGCGTCAGCTAGATGCCACGTGCTGGTCGCTGGCAATGAGGGAGAACAGCTGTGGCTCGTCCCGTGCTAGCGGGGTTGCTGCACGTTGGAAAGAGAGAGAGAGAAGGGCGGCGTGGTTCCTATGCGCTAGCAAGAGAGAGATCGGGCAATGGCTTGCTACTGTCCTGTGGTTGCCACGCGTTTGCACACCGGTGAGAGGAGAGGAGTGTGGAGGGGCGGCAGCGTCAGTGCCGCCCCTGCATGTGGTCTCTGCGCGCACTAGGCCCTGGCGTGGGAGAGGAAGGAGACGACGGCTGCAAGCCGTCCTTGAGTCTGCCAACTCTAACGGGTTGGCGTGTTGGGCTAGCCCAATTTGGGCTGGACTTTTCTCCCTTGGAGACAATATATATATATATATATATCTTCTAATAATAATAACAATAAAAACAAATAAAATAAAATAAAATTAAAATTTGGGTTTGATTATATCTTTTAGTATATATATATAATGTGCATATCTCAATATATATACATATAGATATCTATATTGTGATTATTGCTGGATTGGTGAACTAAATGTTTTGTAAGGTTATTGCATTGAATATTAATTGTTGGAATATTCCGTTTGTTGATTGTATGTGTGAAATTGGTAGTGGAATCAGTTGGGTTGATTGCAGGTCCCACATAGGGCTGTTAAGAGGCCGTGGGTCCCCTATGTGGCTGATTAACCCAGGTCCCATATGTGGCGGGTTATCGTTAGGGATACCGAGGGTCTCACATATGGCAGTTTAGTAGTAGCTAAAATCCCTGGAGTTGGTGGCGGGAATCTCCATGGATGATTGGTTTACCGACGTGAGCCTTTTATGATGTGAAATGTGATGTGTTGGTTTATTTGTGTTTGGATGGTATTTTTCTTTTGTGTTGGATTGTGACACTACACTGGCACATGCATTCACTGATCATATAGACCTAGGAATTTGAGTAAGGATAGCGGAGATGGGGATCACCTACTGGGCACTCATGCTCACCCTACTTTATTTCATTTTTTTTCTACAGGTTGTAGGGAGTAGCTGGTGGAGCCATAGCAGAGCAGGTTGGAGTTTTTTTTAGTGTAGGGTTCATTTTATGGACTTATTCCCTATTTGATTAATTTACTTTCCGGACTCGGGTCCGTGATAGTTGTATGAACCAAATTGGTGAGACTATTTGTGAACTATTCGGTGTGTTAGACATTTATGTGGATTGATTACATGGTTATACTCATTTATTAAATTTTGGATTTATCATATTGGCATACGATTCTACCCCGGTTGTAGTATTGTACAGGATTGGGTCAGTCACCAACCCCACGACTCCTGAGTGGGCGTGGGGAAGTCGCGTTCCTGGTTTTGTGGGTTTCAGAATTTGGGGGCGTGGCAAGTTGGTATCAGAGCATGGTCTAGTGGACCTAGGTTAGTGAGGGGTGGTTGATAAACACTTAGAAGCTTGGAAGACTATAAGGAGGGCACCTGATCAACGCAATCCTTATATGTGTTTTGGGTTGACTGAGGGTTCATCAGATCATCTTAGGAAGTATATGGGTTGGGTGCATACATGCTGCATGACTGTGTGCATAACGAGACACTAGAAATCATCTGTTAATGCTACTCTAATGATGTGCTTGTATTGATTATACTATTGGATATTGTGGTTTGTTTTTCTTGGTGATTGATTGTGTTTAATTGAAAATGCTATTACGCTAGTTCAAACCTAGGAAGTCTAAGTGAATAACCAAATCATTTGGAGAATAAAATAAGGGGCTTAGAGACCTCATTATTTGTGTGTGGCGGACTTGGTTCTGCCTATTGGCTCAATTAATTTGATTGTTTGACTAGTGCGCAGTAGTTAATAGATATTGTTGATATGTATTGGTGCAGAATGGCACCCAAGACTAGGGCTCAAGGTCCAGCAGAGGAGTTATCGATTTAGTCCGAATCACAAGGACAACAGAGTTCACTAGTACCCGCCTTAGGTTCAAAGATTGTTGCTTAGATTGGGGCTCAAATATTGAGCCAAATCTAGGGTGTCATGCAAGGCACCATGAGGGATGTGGCTAGAGAAGTCATGCAGGAGGAACTGAGGAAGCAGCATCAACCTCAGCAGGAGCAGCAGTAGGAGGTTCTAGAGGAGAGCCAGCCACAGGTCACGGATGTACCGCCCGCAGTACCGATCGACTGGGTGAGTCGATTCCTGAAGCAGAAACCAACGAAGTTTGAGGCGAATACGAGACCCAATGAGGCCGAGGAATGGGTCAAGTGGACAGAAGACATCTTTGAGCTGATCCAGGTGCCCGAAGAGGCTAAGGTCTGCTTAGCCACACACTTCTTGGTAGGTGGGGCTCGCAGGTGGTGGGAAGCTGTGAAACAGGTTCACCAGAGCCAGATGGCATGGGAGGACTTCGTAGAGCTCTTTTACGCAGAGTATTTCCCTCGCTCTGTGCAGAAGACGAGGCGACGAGAGCACTACACACTGGAGCAGGGCAGTCGGACTGTGACAGAGTATGTCACTACTTTCACTGAGCTAGGGAGATTTGCCCCAGATTCATGGAAGGTCGAGACTTATAAGACTGAGGATTTCATTGATGGACTAAGACCGTCACTCAGGAGGGGATTGAACATGATGGAGTTGACTACTTACAGTGACACGGTCAAGAAGGCACTTATTGGAGAGCGGGACTTAAACCAAATCAGGACTCAGAGACCAGGGAACTCATCGGGGCCTAGCCAGAAGAGGCCAAGAGAGGAGCAGATTGAGGGACAGGGGGACAGGAGGCCAGTGCCCAAAATCTTCATATTCGGGGAACTCAGGCAGCAGTTCTACCTCACGGTTTTTAGGGACGTGTCAATCTTGCGGACTTCGGGGACACAAGGAGGCGGATTGTAGGCGGAAGAGTGGCAACCCACTCAAGTGCTTTCGATGTGGGGGACTGGGACACAAGATAGGAGAGTGTCCTTCTGCTAGCTCAGCTAGTGTTACGGGGCCACATCGACCTCGTGACCAGGGCCAGAGGAGCGGGGCTCCATATCAGAGACCAGCTCAGTCAGGACAATCAGTACAGGGACAACCAGCTACACAGCAGCCTCAACGGGAGGCCCAGGCTCAGAAGGGGCAGAATGATCGGGCTACGACGAGCCAGGCCAGCGGCAGTATTCAGAAGGGGAGGAACTATGCTATCACTGACAGAGAGGCAGAAGTTCCACCAGTTGACGAGGCGAGTCAGGGGCCAGCTGTGGTGAGAGGTACGATTTTGGTTTCATGCACTATTTGTATCGTTTTGATTGATACTGGCACTACTCACTCATTCATTGCACACTCCACCGTAGAGGGATTAGAGTTGGATTGTACTACTGTTGATCAGCCCCTTGTGGTTGATACACCTGTAGGGGGCTTGGTGGTGATTGATAAGGTCTGTTTGGAATGTGAGGTTACTCTAGGAGGTGTCGACCTCCGGTGTAACCTATATGTGATGCACTTTGATGCCTTTGATGTGATTTTGGGTATGGACTGGTTGACCCGTGTGGAGGCAGTGATTGAGTGTTATAGGCGACGAGTGACCTTCCTCACACCTAAGGGCACTCGAGGCACTTTCATGGGTGAGTGGTCTGATGATACATGCAAGTTGGGGCCTTTGAGACAAGGATGGGGTGATGTAACCCATCAGTTAGCCCGTCTGACTCTTGTTGACACCCAGCGGGAGGGTAAAGCGGTGTTACCCAAGGTGGTGGATCAGTTTCCTGACGTGTTTCCCGAGGACTTGGTTGATTTACCACTAGAGAGGAAGGTGGACTTTTCGATAGAATTGTTACCTAGGACGACACCTATCAGGTTGGCGGCTTACAGGATGGCACCAATCGAGCCCAGAGAGCTCAAGAGGCAGATAGACGACCTTTTGGCGCATGCTTTAATTAGACGGAGTAGTTCTCCTTGGAGTGCTCCAGTGTTATTCGCCAAAAAGGCGGATGGTTCGCTTCGATTGTGTATCGACTATTGGTGGTTGAACCAGGTGACAGTGAAGAACAGATACCCCCTACCGAGGATTGATGATTTGTTTGACCAGTTCAAGGGTGCCCGTTGGTTTTCTAAGATTGATTTGAGATTTGGATACCATCAGTTACGAGTGCGGGAGTCAGACATCCCGAAGACAGCCTTCAAGTGCAGATATGGCCATTATGAGTGGCTAGTGATGCCCTTCGGGCTCACAAATGCCCCAACAGTGTTCATGGGATTGATGAATCAGATCTTTACACCCTATCTTGATCAGTTCGTGCTTGTCTTTATAGATGATATCCTGATTTATTTCCGTACAGAGAACGAGCATGAGGAGCATTTACAGGTGGTGTTACAGACGTTGAGAGGCCATAGGCTGTACGCAAAGTTCATGAAATGTGACTTTTGGTTGCAGAGGGTGAAGTTCTTAGGGCATGTGGTATCAACAGAGGGTATCACAGTGGATCCCGGCAAGATTGAGGCCGTGATGTCATGGAAGCGCCCAACGAATGTTTTTGAGATTCAGAGTTTTCTGGGGTTGGCAAGTTATTATAGGAGGTTCGTTAAGGACTTCTCCTGTTTAGTTGCACCAATGACTAGCTTGACCCTAAAGGGGGTACGATTTGTCTGGTCGGATGGTTGTGAGAATGCTTTCAGTCAGTTGAAGGCCAGATTAACTTCAGCACCTATCCTAGTCCTGCCACAGGAGGGTGTACCCTATTGTGATGCCTCTAATGTTGGTTTGGGTTGTGTACTCATGCAGGAAGGATGGGTAATTGCTTATGGTTCCTGTCAGTTGAAGACCCATGAGAAAAATTACCCCACGCACGATTTGGAGCTAGCCGCAGTGATCTTTGCATTAAAGAGCTGGCAGCACTATCTCCTTGGGGAGAAGTTTGTGGTATACACTGACCACAAGAGCTTGCAGTACATCTTCTCTCAGCGAGATCTGAATCTCAGGCAGAGGCATTGGGTGGAGTATATGCAACAGTTCCAGTTTGATCTTCAGTATACACCCGGGAAGGGGAATGTAGTAGCTGATGCCTTGAGCCGGAAGAGCCAGGCCACGGTGGCTCTCTGTGCTGTCAAGGAATGGGAGATGATTGGGCAACTAGCTGCTCTGAGGTTACAACCAATGCAGGGAGTAGTGCAGGGTATGCTGAGTGCGGTTATAGCAATGCCTGAGTTGCGACGTCAGGTTATTGAGGGCCAGTTGGGGGATGTGGAGTGTGAGGTCTTTCGAGATCAGATTCAGACTGCCATGCTTTCTGCTGATTGGACAGAGGATTCCGACCATGTTTTACGCTATCGAGGCCGGTTGATAGTTCCATCTTCCCTCCGAGAGGCAGTTTTACAGGAGTTCCATCACTCTCATTTGGCTGTGCATCTTGGGGGAACGAAGATGTATCATGCTGTACGGCAACAGTTCTGGTGGTCGGGCCTTAAGGAAGTCATTGCAGAGTTTGTTCGACGGTGCTTGACATGCCAGTAGGTCAAGGCCGAGCATTTGAGGTTTGCCGGTGAGTTACAGTCGTTACCTGTGCCGGAGTGGAAGTGGGATCATGTGACTATGGATTTTGTCACAGGGCTTCCTCGTTCCTGAGGCCATGATGCCATTTGGGTTGTTGTGGACCGTTTGATGAAATCTGCCCACTTTATTCCGATTCGAGAGACCGACCCAGTCCGGACCTTGGGACAACGTTATGTTGACGTGGTGGTACTGTTGCATGGTGTGCCATTATCGATCGTTTCTGATAGGGATGCTCGGTTCACTTCACAGTTTTGGCGGCAGTTACAGCGTGCATTGGGCACCCGAGTGCACTTGAGTATAGCTTACTACCCTCAGACAGATGGTCAGTCTGAGCGTACTATTCAGATCCTCGAGGACATGCTCCGTGCTTGTGTGTTGGATTTTGGTGGTTGTTGGGAGGCTCACCTCCCCTTGGTGGAGTTCTCCAACAACAACAGCTATCAGGCTACGATAGGGATGGCGCCATATGAGGCATTGTATGGGCGACCTTGTCGCTCCCCTTTGTGTTGGGCCCAGGCAGGGGAGGCAGTTGTTTTAGGTCCCGATATGGTTTAGGAGACTACCGAGTTGGTTCAACTGATCCGACAGCGAATGTTGACAGCCAGAGTCGACAAAAATCATATGCTGACAGACGGCGGTGATCGCTTCAGTTCATCGTAGGGGATCGCGGCTTCTTGGGATTCTCGCCACGACGGGGGCACAGGCGATTTGAGCGAGGTTCCAAACTCTCACCTCGATTTGTAGGTCCTTTTCTTATCACTGCTGTTGTGGGACCGGTGGCCTATCGATTGGAGTTACTGTCCGAGCTAGCTCGTGTTCATGATGTTTTTCATGTCTGCCAACTGCAGAAATATTACCCGGATCCTTCTCACGTGCTCGATTGGCGTGAGATAGAGTTAGCAGATGATGGTTCCATGGTAGAGGCACCAGTCCAGATTTTAGACCGGCGGGAGCAGGTCTTGCGGGGCAAGACAATTCCTTTGGTTCGCGTTTTGTGGCGCCACCGCAATATGGAGGAGCACACTTGGGAGTGGGAGAGTTAGATGCGTATTCTCCACTCTGTGCTATTCGAGGACGAACAGTCCTAAGGTGGGGAGGATGTCAAGATTTTCACCGTCCGTTGAGGTATTTAACCTTGATTGTTTGCGCTTTTGCTTATTGTGCTTGTTGGTTATTCTCTTCTTGGGCGTTGTTCTGTTTAGCATGCTAGTTGTAATTAGGTTACGCATAACTATCAGCGAAGTGTTATTTCGTTGACGATGACTTGTCTTTTTGATCACTTGTCTTTTCAGGGACGAAAAGTTCTAGGGTGGGGAGGATGTAAAGACCCGCACCCGTGTGAGATTGGAAGTTAAGCTCGAATAGAGTTTGGAAATATCTATTCGACAGCGTGGCCTTAACTTTGACTTTTTGGGGGAATTATTATTATTAATGTGGATATGAGTTCATTATTTGATGTAACTATGGATATTAGAATAATTATAAATATATATATTCGGTTATTAATATTCATATTATTAATATGATTAATTGTGTTTGGGGTTATTATTATAATCATGTTAGTATGATTAATATAACAATCTTTCTACTTGGGATTAATTTTATAATGAATTATTATTAGTATTATTACTAACCTTATTATTAGTATTATTATTATTATTACTATCATTATATTTATTATTATTAGATTAAAATCATTAATAAAAAGTTATTATTATTATTATTATTATTATTATTATTATTATTATTATTATTATTATTATTATTATTATTATTATAAAGGTAGTATAAATATGAGAAACTAGGGTAGAAACCCTATTTGCGTTGTGAGTATGCGCGAAGCCTGGTGAAAGAGAAGCAGGAAGGGTTTGAAGTTCAATCAATCCTTCGAGACTAAATTCAGGTAGGTGACTCTTTGATTTCATTATTTGTATGAACGCGAATTTTGAGGGTTTGGGTTGAAACTATTTGTATACTATGTATATATGTATATAAGCATATCTATATAATTATGTATGTCATTGGACGTGGAGAACGATGACGATGGCGCCGCCCTCCTTGTGAAACGTAGAATTAGAGCACGCCGGATGCCAGGATGGAGGGGACGGATCAGTGACGGTTGCATCAGCTAGATGCCGCGTGCTAGTCGCTGGCAAGGAGGGAGAACAGATGTGGCTCGTCCTGTGTTGGCGGGGTTGCTACGCATCGGAAAGAGAGAGAGAAGGGTGGCGTGGTTCCTGTGCGCCAGTAAGAGAGAGAACGGGCAACGACTTGCTACCGTCCTGTGGTTGCCACGCGTTTGCACGCCGGTGAGAGGAGAGGAGCGTGGAGGGGCGGTGGCGTCAGTGCCGCCCCTACGTGTGGTCTCTGTGTGCGCTAGGCCCTGGCGTGGGAGAGGAAGGAGACGACAGCTGCAAGCCGTCCTTGAGTCTGCCAACCCTAACAGGTTGGCGTGTTGGGCCAGCCCAAATTGGGCTGGACTTTTCTCCCTTGGAGACAAAAAATATATATATATATCTGCTAATAATAATAACAATAAAAACAAATAAAATAAAATAAAATTAAAATTTGGGCTTGATTATATCTTTCAGTATATATATATATATAATGTACATATCTCAATATATATATATATATATATTGTGATTATTGCTGGATTGGTGAACTAAATGCTTTGTAACGCTATTGCATTGAATATTGATTGTTGGAATATTTTGTTTGTTGATTGTATGTGTGAAATTGGTAGTGGAATCGGTTGGGCTGATCGTAGGTCCCATATAAGGCTGTTAAGAGGCCACAAGTCCCCTATGTGGCTGATTAACCCAGGTCCCATATGTGGCGGGTGATCTTTAGGGATACCGAGGGTCCCACATATGGTAGTTTAGTTGTAGCTGAAATTCCTGGAGTTGGTGGTGGGAATCTCCATGGATGATTGGTTTACCGATGTGAGCCTTTTATGATGTGAAATGTAATGTGTTGGTTTATTTGTGTTTGGATGGTATTTTTCTTTTGTGTCTGATTGTGACACTACACTGGCACATGTATTCACTGATCATATAGACCTAGGAATTTGAGTAAGGATACTGGAGATGGGGATCACCTACTGGACACTCGTGCTCACCCTACTTTATTTTATTTTTTTTCTACAGGTTGTAGGGAGTAGCTGGTGGAGCCATAGCAGAGCAGGTTGGAGTTTTTTTTTTTAGTGTAGGGTTCATTTTATGGACTTATTCCCTATTTGATTAATTTACTTTCCGGACTCGGGTCCGTGACAGTTGTATGAACCAAATTGGTGGGACTATTTGTGACCAATTTGGTGTGTTGGACATTTATATGGATTGATTAGATGGTTATACTCATTTATTAAATTTTGGATTTATCATTTTGGCGTACGATTCTATCCCTGTTTTAGTATTGTACAGGATTGGGTCAGTCACCAACCCCATGACTCTTGAGTGCCTGTGGGGAAGTCGTGTTCCTGGTTTTGTGGGTTTCAGAATTTGGGGGCGTGACAGCGATAGACACCATGATTGGGGTCTGAGGAAGCCAAAGATTGAGTTTCCACGCTTCAAGGGAGGTGATCCATATGAGTGGCTGGACAAGGCAGCCCACTACTTCCGGGTATTTGAGGTGTCCAGAGATGATCGAGTTGCAGTAGCCTATATGTATTTAGATGTGAACGCCAACAACTGGTGGCGATGGATTAAGGCCCAGTATGAACAAGATGGACGACGAATGGGATAGTCAGCATTCGAGTGAGAGTTCCTAATCCAATGGGGACCCTCTCCAGTTGTCAACCATTATGGACAACTAGCTAAGCTGAAGCAGGTGTTGGATCAAACCCAGAATTTGGATGATGCAGATAAAATCCTATGTAATTTGGTTTGAGATCTTTTATGTTTACTCCAAGTTGTTGCAAAAGATAAAACTTTAATTTAGATCTACACTCGTGAGGGCAAAGCCAAGGACAGGATACATAATCATGATCCGGACCAACGTGAGTGTTGTCAAGCACTTGGTAAATAAAAAAGTCCTCATACGGAGTAAGGATGTTGGATCAAGCCCAGAATTTGGATAATGCTGATAAAGCCCTATGTAATTTGATTTGAGATCTTTTGTGTTTTGTCTTTAATCATTGCAGAAGATATGTTATTAATCCGGAGATACACTCGTAAGAACAAAGCTAAGGACAGGATACATAATCCTTATCCGGACGAGAGTGAGTGTAGTCAAACACTTGGTAAATAACCAAGTCCCCCATACATACGGAGTAAGGAAGTACTAATGCGGAATAAGGACCCGAGTCTTTATTCGCACGGAGTAAGGAAACCAGATGCGGAGTAAGGAATCCGGACCACTCACTCATGCGGAGTAAGGATGTGCTAGTACGGAGTAAGCCATCCGATCCTTTAAACTCGCATGGAGTAAGAAACTCGTACGGAGTAAGGAACTTACATGTGGAATAAGGATGTGCTAGTACGGAGCAAGCCATCCGATCCTTTAAACTTGCACGGAGTAAGAAACTCGTACGGAGTAAGGAACTTACATGTGGAGTAAGGAAGCGCTGATACGGAATAAGCACTTCGACCTTCTCATTCACATGGAGTAAGGAAGCGCTGACACGGACTAAGGATTCCAGTACCAAATAGATACGGAGTAAGCATCCGCTGACACGGACTAAGGATTCCAGTACCAAATAGATACGAAGTAAGCAACCACTGACACGGAGTAAGGTTCCGAGCTTCATTAGCAACGGAGTAAGGAAAATTATACCCGATCAAGAAGATGCTACTTCAACTTACCGCATTTAAAGTTATCAGCTCGTGGTGTCCTGATGTAAGACAAACTCGTTGAGAACCTGAAGAATCTTACACGTGGATCACCCGGATATGTGGACACAACTTTAATTATACTTGGGAACTCACAAAGGCACTTATACTCTTCAAACCCAAGATCTTGATCTCCATAAACCACAGCAGTCAAGGCAGAGAGATTACCGAGGAATAGTTCGTGCTGAAATGCATTCCGGAACTACAAGTTCCAAGGTTGTCTCTTAGGAATGTTTGTATAAATATTCATACTTGTACATTTGAAAAGGTGTGAGAGCGAGCCTGAATCAACCCTGTGTATGCACAAGAGTTCAAAGAGATAATATAGGCTAGGGTGTGAATCCTTTTGTAAACAGAGTATAAAAGAGTCTTGCTTCCATTTTATTGTATTTATCTTTTGATAATAAAACAAAATACTTCCACTATCTGGTTATCTTCCGCAGTGATTCTATCACTTAACTAGATAGGTGTTGTGTCATAAGAGAATCAAAAGAGTTTCAATAAGAGCTTATTCACCCCCCCTCTAGGCTCCAAGGGACCATCAAGTGGTATCAGAGCCCGTTCTATTTGTTCTAAGTAGAGATCCCACTCTTTCACTCTCAGCAATGGCCGAAGAAAGCAGTATGCTATTCAACACTCGCCTTAACTCCGGAGGTGCACAAGAGCCCATCCCGAATCAAAGCAGCAGTGAAAACGTCGACCCACCTTGTCACGCCCCAGATTTCCAACCCGAGGAAACCGGTACGTGACTTCCCTTGTACCCACACGGAGGGCAAAAGGGTTAGGGTGCAAACCCCGAACATAACATTTTAAACATCCACTACACATTCAAGACAGTAACGATCATAAAAGCAATCCACAATCCAAACCAGTCTTTATTACAACAAAATCCTCTTTTCAATCCATCCCCACTGGGGTTACATCAATTCTCATAAAAATAACATAAATGGTAGACAGTAAAGTAAATAAGGTCTTCCACCTTGGGGTCCCTCCTAACGCCTGTATGTTCCTGAAAGAAAACACAACATAGAGGGAGGGGTGAGTAACCACAGCTCAGTAGGGATCATGTCTCCCCAACCCATCCCATGCTCCTAGCGTCTACATGAGTGTGTACAGGTGCAGTGTAGTGACAATAGAATGTAAACAAGTTGTATACCACATTCAAATGGCACCCACCTATCCACGACCATACGGGCTTAGCCATATAGGCTAACATATCCACAACCACTCAGGCTTAGCCACACGGGCTAACATATCCACAACCTCTCGAGCTAGCCACACGGGCTAACATATCCACGGCCATATAGGCTTAGCCACATGGACTAACATATCCACAGCCATATAGGCTTACAGTTCCAGTCCCGGGCTTCCACAGCCACCGGGTTCCACAAGCACAGCATACAAGGTCACACAGGCATTAAACCAAACACGTAGCATACACACTTTCACAGGCATAATACCAAACACTTAGTTCGCACAGCCCATCAGGCATAAAATCAAACACATACTAGGCATATACACACAGACATATCCACACAGGCATTTTATCAAACACTTAATATGCACACCATCCAACACCAGAATACATTAAAACTGCCATTGAAGGCCAACATCCATATAGGAGATCACACTTATATGGATTACATATATATATATAGAGGTTAAACTCCATAATCTGCCCTAGAACCCTAGGGCAGAGGAGGATTTAGGAAGAACAGAACCCCTACCTTGTATGTTCTCCTGCTCCCACTTCCACGCAAAACTCCGACCACCACGCAAGACGCTCCGGCAACCACCAGAAGCTCTCCTTCCCTCTCTCTCTCTCTCTCTCTCTCTCTCTCTCTCTCTCTCTCTCTCTCTCTGCGACAGCTGGTGGAGCAACAAACCCTAACCCTAAAACAGAGGGGCTTCTCCTCCTTATATAGACAACACAATATCAAAACGACGTAGTTTTGATTAAGTGAATCCCAGCATCAAAACGACGTAGTTTTGATGGAACAAGCTATGACCTTCCCACACCCATACACACCAAAATAGTCACAATTCCAACATGGTCCTTTGGGAAAAGATGATTAGAATGACAAAACCAAGGTAACCATGCAAAAACATGCCTGCACGCAATTTGCACGTGAATTCCCCAATTCACGTGCAACTCCAAATGCACTCCAAATGCGCTCAAACTTCACCCCTAGCCTCCTTGCATCATGTAGAAGACAACCACACTTGCACGTGAAATGGACCCATTTCACGTGCACCTCACATACACGTCCGTTTGGCCTGAAACTTCTGTGGTAGATAGAGGACATCATTCTAAGCATCTTTCCTTTTGCACGTGAATTCATTGGAGTCCATTCACTAGGTCAAAATCTAGAAAAACTCTACTCAGAAGGCAAAATTGTGACTAACTTAAGGTACGGGTCCTTACATCCTCTCCCCCTTAAGACTTTTCGTCCTCGAAAAGAAATGACATACGAGGAAAACAAACACAAGCTACCCATTTGCCACACGGCGAGCCACAACACCCAAATGGGTCATACACCGCGCACAACACATAACAACACATAACGAGGTACCACCATAATCCATAACCACAATAATGAATATAACACATGTCCGCATGTCACGAATACACATCTCAAAACACATCACAAATAAGAACACGTCTTTAAAAGACAATACAAATACACAACTAATACAAGAAAACACATCACTATCCCTTGGCCAACAGCCACCTCCCACGCTTAAGATTGTTCGTCCTCGAACAATTCTGGGTGCTGCTCACGCATCACGGACTCACGTTCCCATGTCTCCTCCTCAATGCCACGGTGCTGCCACAGGACACGAACCAAAGGAAGAGCACGACCACGCAAAAGCTTCTCTCGCCGATCTAGGATACGGATAGGGGCCTCAACAACGGACAGGTCATCCTCAATGTCTAAGGTCCCCCAATCGATCACATGGGTGGGGTCAGGGTGATACTTCCGCAACTGGGACACGTGGAAGACATTGTGCACTCGACTCAGCCGCGGTGGTAACGCTAAGCGGTAGGCTACAGGCCCCACATGATCTAGAATCTCAAAAGGACCAATAAACCGCGGAGATAGCTTGGAACCTCGCCCAAACCGTCGATGTCCACGACGTGAGGAAACACGAAGAAACACATGATCACCAACAAGAAAACTCAAAGGTCGCCGCCGCTGATCCGCATAAGACTTCGCCGACTCGAGCCGATAACAAACGCCGACGAATCAACTTAACCTTCTCGGTAGCCTCTTGAACCAACTGCGGTCCCAAGAGAGCTGTCTCCCCCACCTCGGTCCAACACAAAGGTGATCGACACGGCCGCCCATACAACGCCTCAAAAGGAGCCATCCCAATGGATGCCTGATAACTGTTATTGTAGGCAAACTCCACCAAAGGAAGGTGAGTTGCCCACGAACCCCCAAAATCTAACACACAGGCCCGTAACATGTCCTCCAAAGTCTGATTCGTCCTCTCTGTCTGACCGTCAGTCTCAGGGTGAAAGGCTGTACTCAAGTGAAGCTTGGTCCCCATAGCCTCCTGCAAACCTGCCCAAAAACGGGAAGTGAACCTCGAATCCCGGTCGAGACAACCGATGATGGTACTCCATGCGGTCTCACAATCTCGTTCATGTACAACGACTCAAGGTCCCAATGGAGTCCCACTCGCGAACAGCCAGGAAATGGGCCGACTTTGTGAGTCGATCCACAATCACCCAAATCATATCTTTCCTCCCCGTGGTGGGTGGAAGACCGGTCACAAAATCCATCGCTATGTGGTCCCACTTCCACTCCGCTATGGGCAATGGTCGTAACATGCCCGCCGGCCGCCGATGCTCGGCCTTCACCTGCCGACACGTGAGGCACCGCGAAACAAAGGCAGCCACATCGCGTTTCATCCCAGGCCACCAAAAATGTCCCCGAAGCGCATGGTACATCTTCGTACCCCCTGGATGCACAGCAACTCTAGACTGGTGAAACTCCCTCATCACCTCATCCCTAAGGGAAGAAGCCACTACCAACCGCCCCTGAAATGACAACTCATGCTCAGGACCCTTTGTGCAGTCCTTAGATAGCTCACCAGCCTCAATACGGGCACGGAGAACCTCACACTCAATGTCACCCAGCTGTTCCTCCCGGACGCGCTGGTACAACTCAGGCACAACCACCAAAGGACTCAGGACTGTCCCACCATCACGAACAACGGGCTGCAGCCGCAACATCGCCAACCGCTCCATCGCCTTCCACTCTCTCACGGCCACCTCGGCTTTCCCTTTTCTCGCTCAACGCGTCGCCCACAATATTACCCTTGCCCGGGGTATAAGCAAGAGTAAAGTCAAAGATCTGCAAATACACTACCCATCTCCTCTGCCTCAAATTCAAGTCCTTCTGGGTAAAGATGTACTGAAGGCTCTTGTGATCTGAGAACACCACAAACTTCTCCCCCAAGAGGTAATGCTGCCAACTCTTCAGGGCGAAGATGACAGCCGCTAACTCAAGGTCATGAGTAGGATAATTCTGCTCATGAGGCTTCAGCTGCCTTAACCCATAAGCCACCACACTGTGCTCCTGCATAAGCACACACCCCAAACCAACCCTGGACGCATCACAGTATACCTCATATGAAATATCCTCCCGAGGTAACCTCAACACCGGTGCAGTGGTCAAACGGGTTTTGAGAGTCTCAAACGCCTGCTGGCACTTGTCCGTCCACTCAAATTTCACTCCTTTCTTAGTCAACGCCGTCATAGGAGCCGCCAAACGGGAGAACCCCTCTACAAAATGGCGATAATACCCCGCCAAGCCAAGAAAGCTACGGATCTCAAAAACATTGGTTGGCCTCACCCACGATGCCACGGCCTCAATCTTGGCCGGGTCCACCCTAACTCCCTCACTGACACCACGTGGCCAAGAAAGTGAACCTCCTGCAGCCAAAACTCACACTTGCTAAACTTAGCAAACAGCTGCTGGTCCCTCAAGGTTTGCAACACTGTTGCCAAGTGCTCCACATGCTCTTTTTCGTTCTTGGAATACACCAAGATATCGTCGATAAACACCACCACGAACGAGTCTAAGTATGGGGCAAAGACTTGGTTCATCAAATGCATGAACACCGCTGGCGCATTAGTGAGCCCGAAAGGCATCACGACCCACTCATAATGCCCATACTTGCACCGAAAAGCCGTCTTAGGGATGTCCTCCTCCCTAACCTTGAGCTGGTGATACCCCGACCATAAATCTATCTTGGAAAACCACTGGGCCCCACTCAATTGGTCAAACAGGTCATCTATCCGAGGCAACGGGTACTTATTCTTCACAGTCACTGAATTCAGCTTCCTGTAGTCGATGCAGAGACGAAGTGTGCCATCAGCCTTCTTAGCAAAGAGCACCGGAGCACCCCAAGGTGAGGTACTCGGTTTGATATACCCTTGGCCCACCAACTCCTCGATTTGCCTCTACAGCTCCCTCAGCTCGGTTGGCCTCATACGATACGCTACTTGGGAAATCGGACCCGTTCCCGGCACCAATTCAATGGTGAACTCCACACTCCTCTGCGGAGGTAAACTCCTCAACTGGTCAGGGAAGACATCCTAAAATTGGTCCACAACAGCGGGCCACACCCTCTTTTCCACCTTACCCACCTCAGCAAAGGTCAGGGCTGCCAACCTGTGGGTAATGGCACCCCACTGGTCCAACACCGGCCCGGCACGACTCGCCTCACAGTCCCACTCCCCCTGCAGGGTGCAAGAGGTCCCTGCAGGTGTCACGAACGATACACGCCGCCGATAACAATCTATCTTGGCCTGGAAGGCCATAAGCCAATCCATACCCAAGATCAGGTCAAACGTCCTCAAAGGCATTACATGCAAGTCAAAACTCAGCTCCACCTCTCCTAGGGTTAACACACAGTCACGACACACACGCCGTACCTCAATCATGCCTCCCACCGGAGACTCCACAACTAGGGGCCTCGCGGCCTCCACACAAGCTAACCCCAAGCAGTCTATTACAAGCTCAGCAACAAACGAACATGATGCACCCGTATCGAAAAGAACAGAAGCTAATGTACGGGAGATCAAAAGGGTACCTCTAACCACCGATGATCCTACTCCACCCTCAGCTGGTGGGGGTGGTAGCTCAGCCTCCTCCTGGTACATCGCCTCCAGCGCAAACACCCTTCCTTGGCCCGTGCCACTGGTCGGCTCACTCACTGGACGCTTCCCGCTAAGGTTGCCTCCAGCCTCAGTCTGCTGCCGCTCTGGCCTCCCTTGGGGTCGGGTCTGACTCGATCCTGCCTGACTAGCCTGCCACTGACAAGCTGGTCTCTCCGCTGGTGTATAGAAACTGGCGTCACTCCTCATGCTGGATGCCATGCCTCCAACTCCCTTGTTGCTACTCCGGCAAACCCGGCTCAAATGGCCTTCTCGTCCACGAATATTGCATCGCCGGTTCTTCTTAGGACACTCCCTCTTGAAGTGGCCTTGCTCCCCACAAAGAATGACAACCGCTGGGGAGTCCTCCTGCTGGACCTTCCTGTCTGCTACCGCCAAAGCTAGACCTCCCTGGTGGCACTGATGGTTGTCCCCGGCTGCGGAAAGAACTGCTATCCCTTTCCTCGCTCTTGGGCCGCTTAGACCCGGAATCACGCTCGACCCACCCCGCAACGGGCGACCCTGATGGGTCCGCCTCCCATCATCCGGCTCCCTCTCGCCTATACGGGCCGTCTCCACAACCTCGGCATAGGTCCTCAAGCGTAGAATTGCCACCCTCTGCCTAAGGGCTGGCCCGAGACCGAAGGTGAACTTGTGGGCCTTCAGGTCCTCCCTTGCCACGCCTCAGGAGCAAACCTACTCAAGCTCCGGAACTCCCGCTCATACTCGGGTACCGTCCTGGATCCCTGCTTAAGCTGCCGAATTCTTCCCTCTTCTCGCCATCTCACCGATTCCGGAAGAACTCCTCATGGAAGAGTTGCAAGAACTCCTCCCAAAGCATGAGTTGCACCGCACGGCTCCCCGCGACACTCGTCCACCACTCCAAAGCATCCCCCCTCCAGTGCCGAATTGCCGGCGCACCTTATCCTCTTCCCGGGGCAGGAGAAAGGAGAACACATGCTCGATCTGCCTTAACCACTGTTCAGCTACCACGGGTTCACCTTCCCCCTTGAATCGCGGAGGTTGTTCCTTTCGGAACCGTGTCACCACGTCATCCTCTGCACGAGTCGGTACACCACCCAGCGAACTCTCTCGCTCACGAGGCAGCTCTCCTACTGGTGGTGGTGGTGGTACCACCTGCTGTGCTGCCATCTCATGGCGCACCTCCTCCCGAACCTCCTGCCGGAGTCCCTCCCGTAGCTCTCGTACCTCCAGCCGGATGCCTTCTCGTAGCTGTGCCAGCAACAACGCATGCCCTCCAACGGACGGTCCCGCACCCGGACCCTCATGGGCAGATGACTCATCAACCACTGCCCCGGACGCATGTGTCACTCTCCTCGGCGGCATTCTTACTACACGAAGTAAGAAGCACAACGTCAAAACAATTTTATAATCTATCGCGTCACTACCTCTACCCCACTGATCAATTCCACTTTCACATGACATTGCACACATACATCGTATCAATCACATTGCACAGTTTAGTACACATTGCCAAACAAATCAGAGTTGCACATTTCACTTAATCATATGATCTTATCCACATTCAAGACACATTCACAAAGAAATGCAACTAGTGCCCTAATGCCAATGCATGCAAATCCTACCACAAGACTGGACTACCCTAAGTACACCTTGGAGGCTCAAAGAGGACCATGTTGATCAGGCATGTCCCTCCAGGCTCCTCCAAAGGACTTAAGATAACCAGGTCCGCCCACTACCCTAGGCCAACTAGACCATGCTCTGATACCATATTGTCACGCCCCGGATTTCCAACCCGAGGAAACCGGTACGTGACTCCCCTTGTACCCACACGGAGGGCAAAAGGGTTAGGGTGCAAACCCCGAACATAACATTTTAAACATCCACGACACATTCAAGACAGTAACGATCATAAAAGCAATCCACAATCCAAACCAGTCTTTATTACAATAAAATCCTCTTTTCAATCCATCCCCACTGGGGTTACATCAATTCTCATAAAAATAACATAAATGGTAGACAGTAAAGTAAATAAGGTCTTCCACCTTGGGGTCCCTCCTAACGCCTGTATGTTCCTGAAAGAAAACACAACATAGAGGGAGGGGTGAGCAACCACAGCTCAGTAGGGATCATGTCTCCCCAACCCATCCCATGCTCCTAGCGTCTACAACGATCAACTCTTGATCGTTTTCGATACCATCGCGGCATGTACTGCACATACTTGGTCTGAGCAGTTATCCGACTAGCCCGACGATTATGGAAAGGTGGCCTTCGGCCAACACTACCACTGAGAAGTGACCGTCTACCGGCCGGCTGATATCGAGGCGTCCTTAGGCGTGATGGGGTCCCCATTCCATCCATCCCTAATTAACTCCTCTAACTCACGAATAGCTACACGTTTAACCCGATAATCCGAAGAACGACTGACCTTCCTACTTCGACACCGGAGTTGCCTTATCTTCTCCCCTTCGACTCGACAGAAATCCTTTACTGGACCCTGAGTTGCGCCTCCACTGTCTTCCACTGGTATAACTGATCCGACAAAAATCGGTCTACGCACATCTGCACAAACTGCCCGTAAGAACTTGGATAATTTTCTAAGGAGTATAGCATGATATATCACGAGAGTCAATTGTAAGCCCACAAAAGAACCAACTACCTACGCAATTAAATCGGGCCTCGCAAACTTTTCACACACACCCCTGCAATCCAAATTCATTACGGGCTCGCCAGGACAACAAACGGAGGCCCATTAATAGAACATCCCTCATGTTCCTTCCGGACAAAGGAATCATTAAGATATTATATCTTATTCCAAAGTCACACCATCCACCGTAAAATCCGGATCTTGTTCCACCACTACGAGCACGCTTTTTCATTATTTAATGTAGTGCGGACCTTCGTGGCTTCAATAACACGCCACTGAGAAAACTTACATAATACGCCAGTAATAGGGACCACGCACCACTTGATGCACTACATTGGTGGGCCCACGTTACCTAGGCATTGCAAAACGACGTCGTTTTGCATCAGATGAGGGAGTAGGTCATCCGGTAATATTATTCCGGATGACCTACACGTGTCACGTTGTGTACAGTCGAGCGGCTCCTACTATAAATTCAACACCAAAACACCAAATCAACCGGGGACTTTTTGAGTGCTCCGACTGGTGTTCACCCCTTATTTACCAAACATGCCATCCGCCAGCCGATTTCGGGTAACTGCCCGGAATTTCTTCCTCACATACCCTCGTTGCTCTCTTTCTAAACACGAAGCACTCTCCCAATTGCAAAATATACCGACTCCCGTCAATAAGAAATTCATTAAGGTTTGCAGGGAATTTCACGACAACGGGGAGCCACACATACATGCTCTCATCCAATTTGAGGGCAAGTTTCAGTGTTACAATCAACGGATTTTTGATTTGGTCTCTCCACACCAATTAACCTCATTCCATTGTCACATCCAAGGTGCACGGTCAAGTTCCGATGTCAATGCGTACATTGACAAAGATGGTGACACGATTCAACATGGTGAATTCCGACCGACCTGGCGATCTGCAAATGGCGGTAATCAATCTAATAAAGACGTGTATGCCGAGGCTTTAAGCACCGGGTCAAAAGAGTCGGCATTACGGATCATTCGAGATAAGGATCCAAGAACCTTTTTATTGCAATACCACAATATTTCTTCTAACATCGATAGGATATTTGCTCCGCCACCCGCCATTTTTATTCCAAAATGGCAGCACAATTCTTTTATTATTCCGACGATCTAGAACAATGGTTGGGTGATCAATTTGTTATGGATACGGCCTGCGAGCCAGATTTTCATAATGGATTTCGAAAGCGTATAGATATTGATCGCCCATTATCTCGTAGTTATTGAAGGTCCCGGTGGATCGGGAAAACTGCGTGGGCTAGATCATTAGGACCACATAACTACCTATGTGGTCATCTTGATTTTAATCCACGTAGTTACTCAAATGACGTCGAATATAACGTCATCGATGACGTCAAACCCGCTTATTTAAAATTGAAGCATTGGAAACATCTGATAGGAGCACAAAAAGACTGGCAATCCAACTGCAAATATGGCCGACCAGTCCACATCAAAGGTGGGATCCCTTCAATCGTGCTATGCAATCCAGGAGACGGGTCCAGCTACAAAGACTTCTTAGAGAAGCCTGAGAATGCATCTTTAAAAGACTGGACCATCCAAAATGCTTGGTTCGTCTTTATCCAATCAGCACTTTATAACACCAACACTGAGGATCCACGCGAATCAACCTGACTACAGAATTGCTCATCTCATACTACACGCATGGATAACAGGACTGGCGATATGATAACTTCCGAACAAGCTGACCGCGGCGAATACATATGGTTAGTAAAGAATCCATTATATTTCAAGGTAATCAGTCACCGCAAAGACCTTTCGGAGACCCATATGACATTATCACTATCCAGATCCGCTTCAACCATAATCTACGCAAATCACTTTGTATTCACAAATGTTGGATCAACTTCGAGATCTGGACCAGATTAACACCCACTTCTTCGGCGTTTATTGGTCGGATACGATTCAATGTAATGAAGTATTTAGATAATGTGGGAGTTATTAGCATAAATCATGTTATAAGAGCTGTTTCGACTGCACTAGCTGAATTGGACCCATATATCAATGATGTTATACAAACTAGTGACGTCAAATTTAATGTTTATTGATTGTGTTGAAAAAACATGACGACAACAACCTTTCTGTATTCCATTGTATTACATTACAGAGACACATCCACATACATTCCGGAATAATATTACCGGATGACCTACTCCCTCATCTGATGCAAAACGACGCCGTTTTGCAATGCCTAGGTAACGTGGGCCCACCAATGTAGTGCATCAAGTGGTGCGTGGTCCCTATTACTGGCGTATTATGTAAGTTTTCTCAGTGGCGTGTTGTTGAAGCCACATACATTCACATACATTGTGTACAGGTGCAGTGTAGTGACAATAGAACGTAAACAAGTTGTATACCACATTCAAATGGCACCCACCTATCCACAGCCATACAGGCTTAGCCATATAGGCTAACATATCCACAGCCACTCAGGCTTAGCCACACGAGCTAACATATCCACAGCCTCTCAAGGCTTAGCCACACGGGCTAACATATCCACGGCCATATAGGCTTAGCCACATGGACTAACATATCCACAGCCATATAGGCTTACGGTTCCGTCCCGGGCTTCCACACCACCGGGTTCCACAAGCACAAAGATACAAGGTCACACAGGCATTAAACCAAACACGTAGCATACACACTTTCACAGGCATAATACCAAACACTTAGTTCGCACAACCCATCAGGCATAAAATCAAACACATACTAGGCATATACACACAGACATATCCACACAGGCATTTTATCAAACACTTAATATGCACACCATCCAACACCAGAATACATCAAAACTGCCATTGAAGGCCAACATCCATATAGGAGATCACACCTATATGGATTACATATATATATATATAGGTTAAACTCCATAATCTGCCCTAGAACCCTAGGGCAGAGGAGGATTTAGGAAGAACAGAACCCCTACCTTGTATGTTCTCCTGCTCCCACTTCCACGCAAAACTCCGACCACCACGCAAGACGCTCTCCGGCCGCCACCGGCTCTCCTTTCCCTCTCTCTCTCTCTCTCTCTCTCTCTCTCTCTCTCTCTCCCCTGATGGCTGGTGGAGTAACAAACCCTAACCCTAAAACAGAGGGGCTTCTCCTCCTTATATAGACAACACAACATCAAAATGACGTAGTTTTGATTAAGTGAATCCCAACATCAAAACGACATAGTTTTGATGGAACAAGCTATGACCTTCCCACACCCATACACACCAAAATAGTCACAATTCCAACATGGTCCTTTGGGAAAAGATGATTAGAATGACAAAACCAAGGTAACCATGCAAAAACATGCCTGCATGCCAATTTGCATGTGAATTCCCCAATTCACGTGCAACTCCAAATGTACTCCAAATGCGCTCAAACTTCACCCCTAGCCTCCTTGCATCATGTAGAAGACAACCACACTTGCACGTGAAATGGACCCATTTCATGTGCACCTCACATACACGTCCGTTTGGCTTGAAACTTTTGTGGTAGATAGAGGACATCATTCTAAGCATCTTTCCTTTTGCACGTGAATTCATTGGAGTCCATTCACTAGGTCAAAATCTAGAAAAACTCTACTTAGAAGGCAAAACTGTGACTAACTCAAGGTACGGGTCCTTACACACCTCAACCTGCTGCTACCGCCACTCCTGAACCACGGAGTTCTGGTTTTACTCTGACAAAACCGCCCAAATTCACACCTGAGCTTTTCTCCCAGTGGAAAGCTCGCATGAAGATGTTTATGGTATGCCATGATCATCTCATGTGGCCCTGTCTTCATCAAGAGATTCCAATTTCGATGACTATCGGAGAACATGGAGTTAGAAGGCCAAAGACGGATGCCGAACTTACCAACGATGAAAGAGCCTGGCAGTGCGCTAGCGAAAAGGCTCTGGCTTACGTTACATCGTCTTTGGATTTCGAGGCTTTCACGGACGTCCAGGGCTGCACGACAAGAAAAGTCGTTCGGGGGGATAAACTGACAATCCTCTATGAGGGGAGTCAGTCCCAGATGCAAAACGTGATATGTGCTCTCAGACAGAACTTTGAGAGTTTCAATCACAAACCTGCGAATCCCTTGAGAGCATCTATCGGAGATTCGGCAAGCTCATTCTAGAGTTAAAAACTATCAATGAACACTACACTCAATCTCAAATCAATGACAAGTTCTTTCGATCCCTGCCGGATCGCTACTACTCCAAGCAGCTCCAGATGCAAGCTGACAAAAACTGGCCATTTACTGCCCTTGAAGAAATATACGGAGAGCTTCGGACTCATGAGGTCAGATTCAGATACACTGACCGTGATGAGAAAATAGCTCGGAAAGAAAAAGGGGTAGCCCTCAAAGCTACGGAATGCTCCAGTAATCATCAAGAGGATGATACGGAAGAGTCGAGAGAATTCGACTCGAACGCGAAAGAGGAAATAGCTCTTCTTGTCAAATCCTTTGAACGATTCCTTCGGAAAAGTAGAAAAGGATTTAGAAGAGGCCCCTCATCATCCAGAAGGAAGGAGCGATCGGAGTCGAGCTCCCAAGAATGCTTTAATTGTGGGAAACCCGGTCACTGGGCCAAGGAATGCAGATCGAAATCTAAGACGGCAGAGAAAAGTGACAAGGTTACTCCTCGACGTACCACCTCAGATAACAGCAAGAACAAGAGGAAGGCGTTCGTGACAAAGTACATCAGTGGCTCGGAAGAAGAGGAGGAATCCTCGGATGATGAGCCAACTCCTAAGCCGAACGTCTGCCTCATGGCAAATACTGAGGTACCTTGTATCTCTGAACTCATGAGTAAAATAGAATCTCTGATTACTGAACGTGATCATGAAAAGAATGAGAGACTAATAATTACTCAAATGTACAAAGATATGGAAAGTCAGAATAAACGTCTTGAATTTACTATTACTAGACTTGAAAAAGACATAGCTGACTTCAATGGAAAAGAAGCTTGGTATCACGATCTAAGGGCTGAAAATCATCTGCTAAATACCAATCTCTCAGGCCTAAAAGTTATTGTAAAAAGACTCGAGAATGAACTTGAATAGGAAAAGGAAATAAATCGTAAGTGGCTTAAATCCGGGGAAATAGCCTCTTCATTTAGGACTGATCCGGATAATATTCGAGTCAAACCTGGCCTAGGCTCCGAATCATCTACCTCCAATGCTCAAGCTACTAAGTGTCCTTCGGATTTCACTCCAAAACTAACCAACTTATATCCTGTTAGTACGACTAAACCGTTGGATGGTTTCATTTCAGGTGGCACCATAGTTTATGACTGTGGAGTCGAGGTCATTCTTGCACTTCCCGAAGCAGTAGCACCCGTAACTAATGATGAAGGGAAGGCTGCTGCAGTTAAAGCCAAAACTATAGCACCCAAAAAGAAAGGAAAGGCAAAGGCTGACGCATCTAGGGCCAAGAGCGCGTCACCCAAACGCAATGGATTAGGCCACAGGGAACAGTAGAAAGTCCGAAAAATCTAAGAGACCTGTATCCCCTGTCTGTACTCCGCATTATAGTGTCTGTTCTATCTGTAGGGAAATAGGTCATTATCACTATGAACGTTGGAGTTTATCTGATAACTGGCTTTGTAATCAAATTCGTACCGATAAAGATCAGTTCAATAAAAAGGGTTCTTCGAGCAAAACAAAATCTAAACCTCAAAAGAGTATCTCTCCCAAGATAACCTAAATAAAAGAAGCAGCTGAAACTAACAAATTAAAGTCAACTTGGAGAGCTAAAAGTCCTAGCAAAGTCAAATCCGGAACTGTTGACATTACTACTGTTCTTTCTAACCGCCTGAAACAAGTTTGGGCACCAAAAGTGTAAACTGTTGTCTTTCAGGAGCATCTCTGGAATGCACTGCCGGATCACTTGAAGTTAAAGATCAATCAAAGCAAGTGGATCCTCGATAGTGGATGCTCCGGACATATGACGGGTGATCAGACTCTGCTTGTAAAAGTTAATGAAAAACGAGGTCCATCCGTTTCTTATGGTGACAACAGCAAAGGAAAGACTGTCTGGTATGGCACTTTAACCAACGGCCGTGTATCAATCACTAGAGTTGCACTAGTCGAAGGTTTGAAGCATAATTTGCTAAGTGTCAGTAATTTATGTGACAAAGGATTTACTGTTTCCTTTATGTCCAACACCTGTACAGTAAAGGAAAACTTATCCGCAGATGTTAAGTTATCCGGATCAAGAGATGGGGACATATACTCAGTGGTCTTAAGAAATAATTCTTCTGAACCTGTATGCTTCCTCACTAAAGCTTCAGATGAAAATAGTTGGTTATGGCACAAGCGATGCGCACATTTAAACTTTAAGACATTGTCTAAGTTAGCGTCACTTGATCTTGTCACTGGTCTACCTAAACTCAAATACTCCAGAGACACTCTCTGTCGAGAATGCCAACTTGGCAAACAGACCAAACATAGCTTTAAGAGCAAATCAGTTAATTCAATAATTGCTCCTCTACAACTTCTTCATATGGACCTCTGTGGTCCTATTTCTGTTCCTTCGCTGGTTGGTGCGAGATATACCCTTGTGGTTATCGATGATTTCACCAGATACACATGGGTGATGTTCCTGAAATCAAAGGATCAAACTTTTGAGCATCTTGTAGATCTTTTCAACTGGATAAGCAATTCACAAGGACTGAGCATAAAGTGCATCAGGAGTGATCATGGTACGTAATTTGATTTTTCGGATATGAGATCATATTGTTCCCGAACAGGGCATTCAGCATGACTTCTCTGTACCCAGAACTCCACAACAAAATGGGGTAGCTGAGCGCAAGAATCGTACCTTAGTCGAGGCTAGTAGATCTATGTTAGCAGGGGCAACGCTTCCTCTCGCCTATGGGTCAAGCCGTGTCCACCGCCTGCTATGTTCAGAACAAAACTCTAATAAATAAATCTACCATGAAAACACCCTATGAGATGTGGAGAGGACGAAAGCCTTCAATTTCACATTTCAGAGCCTTTGGGTGTACTTGCTATATATTGATAAATGGCAAAGAAACCCAGAATAAA
Source organism: Taxillus chinensis (assembly GCA_023512835.1). Lineage (NCBI taxonomy): Eukaryota > Viridiplantae > Streptophyta > Magnoliopsida > Santalales > Loranthaceae > Taxillus > Taxillus chinensis. Next base: position 15,998,403 of record CM042088.1, on the reverse strand, counting down.
TTTGAACCAAAATCTGATGATGGGATTTTTGTCGGGTAATCATTACATAGCAAGGCTTATCGGGTCTTCAATAGAAAACTTTTTAAAGTTGAAGAATCTATCCATGTGACCTTTGATGAAACTAATCTTGATTGGTCAAAAGTTGCTTCTTCAAGTTCTAATGTACAAGTCCCGGACAGCAACATCGACTATTCGAAGTTTATGAATGTTCCTGTTACACATTCTGACCAACCATGTGGCATCAGCGAGGCACAAAGAAATTGTATGGATGATGCTATGGATGATTCGGACTCAGGACTACCATTAAGCTCCGGACATACTCCTTCGGATACCCAAAATTCCGGAGCACCTTCAAGCCCGTCCGGACCAGTTAACACTGAAAGAAATAGTGTTGAAGAACCACCTAGTTCTACCGTACCTTCTAATACGGAAACATCTGGTGTGGAAGAAGCTCAACCAGCAGATATACCTGAACCACTTAATCTGGCAGAGCTTCAAATTATTCAAGATCAACCATCACATGCACAGAATTACAGATGGACCCGAAACCATCCCTCAGATCAAGTGATTGGTGATCCTACTGCTGGTGTAAGAACAAGAGCAGCCACTTTCACCGTGTGTCTTTACGCGTGTTTTCTATCACAAATAGAACCCAAAGTGGTAGATGAAGCTCTTTAGGATTCGAATTGGATAGAAGCTATGCAAGAAGAGCTGAACTAATTTAAGAGAAATAATGTGTGGACTCTAGTACCAAGGCCTAAGTCTTAGCAAGTCATTGGAGTTAAATGGGTGTTCTGGAACAAGCTTGATACAGATGGAATAGTAATCCAGAACAAAGCCAGATTGGTAGCCAAAGGATATCGTCAAGAAGAAGGAATAGACTATGATGAGACCTTTGCTCTGGTAGCAAGACTTGAGGCAATCCGAATGTTTCTGGTGTATGCTTCATATGAAAACTTCATAGTTTATCAAATGGACGTCAAGAGCGCATTCCTGAATGGAGATCTTCAAGAGGAGGTGTACGTTGAACAACCTCCCGGTTTCATTGAACCTAAGGCAGGACATCTAGTCTACAAGCTTCGGAAAGCTTTATATGGTTTGAAGCAAGCTCCAAGAGCCTAGTACGACACACTGTCAGAATTCCTACTTGCTCACAACTTCCAAAAAGGGAAGATAGACACCACCTTATTTCTACGAAAAGAGAAAGGACACACTCTAATCGTACAGATATACGTGGATGATATCATTTTCGGATCAACAAATCTGAAGCTTTGTGAAGAGTTTGCAAAGTTGATGACAGGCAAGCTTAAGATGAGCATGATGGGAGAACTGTACTACTTCATTGGAATAGAAGTTAAACAATTGAAGGAAGGAATCTTCATTAATCAAGCTAAGTACACTCGCGATCTTATTAAGAAGTTTGGTATGGAAGGTTCATCTCCCGTCAAAACTCCCATGCCAGTCAGTGCCAAGTTAGATCCTGATGTGGATGGAATATCAGTAAATGTGACTGACTACAGAGGGATGATAGGATCCTTGCTGTATCTTACAGCAAGTTGCCCAGACATTATGTTTGCAACTTGCATCTGTGCACGATATCAGGCGAATCCCAAGGAGTCACATATGCTTCATGTTAAACGGATATTAAGGTATCTCAAGGGAACGATGAATTTGGGACTCTGGTACCCAAAGGAGTCCAACTTCACCTTATCCGGATACTCTGATGCCAACTTCGCTGGGTGTCGCATCGACAGGAAAAGCACAAGTGGTACGTGTCAGTTTTTTGGAAATAGATTAATTTCATGGTTCAGTAAGAAGCAGAATTCCGTATCAACCTCTACTGCTAAGGTGGAATATATAGCTGCTGGGAGTTGCTGCGCACAGCTACTCTGGATGCAAAGTCAACTTACTGACTACGGTTTCAACATGTCATCTATTCCACTCTACTGCGACAACACTAGCACAATTGCTATCAGCAACAATCCTGTCATGCACCCTAAGATGAAGCATATTGAGGTCAGGTATCACTTCATACGTGACCATGTTCTCAAAAGTCATATCTCACTAGAACATGTTGCTACTGAAGATCAACTGGCAGACATACTTACAAAGCCCCTACCTGATGCAAGATTCTCTGAACTACTCTTTCGAGTAGGTATGCTTGACTTCTCTGCATAGTCTCACATTTAAATTACCCAATAGTATACTTTCTTTCAGAACATGCATTGTGCTTTTATTGATAGTAGTAGATACATACTGATCTTAATGTTGATCATACTTCTGTTTAACGTGCTTCATGCTTCGATATTGATATCAACTTCATAATGGGTGGATGCATGCGTTTCCCGACCGAAGTCGTTTAAGCAATCATGATTAAAGTTTATATGATTAACCTCATTCTGGTTTCATGATCTTAATTTCCACTGATCACCACATGACAAATGCCTGTTCATTTAAATTACTCTATTAACATGTATAGTTGAAGAAATGAAATGGGTTAGCTCGGAATGCTTGGTGGATGAATACACAATCGCAGTCTGATCAGCTTCTGAAGTATAGTTTCCTAAAAGGATAGACAGTAGTGAATTTCTTTAAGCCGGAAAGGTCTACCGAGAGGATTGCACAATCTACGGGGGAGAAAATGCTTTATAAATTATTCGAGTAATACCCCCCCCCCCCCCGTATATGTCTCATGACCTCTTTCCTGGCTGTCTATTCGAGGAGGAGCCTTTCATTGAGAGGATCGAATGATCTACAGGGGAGCCTAAGCTTCATCTATTACCTCAGTAATAACCCCCTAATATGTCTCAGATACTCCCTCCTCTAAACCTTTACTTCCGGATCTGACTGGACATGCGTTGTTGTAACAGGATTGAGGCATGCTTGGATGTTTTTTGTTTTCTTCAACCATGCATTTTAATCAGATAATCAACTGCTTGCTTTTGACATGTGTCCGCTTCCTCATTTTTCACTCATGAATCCTAGTTTGGTCAAATCATATGATTTTTAATTAATCTTAGCTACGTCGTTCAGCAGGACGGTTTCGCTATGTTGACCTATATGAACTTGTGTATTTATTATCTGACATATGCCCTGATTCAGTCACATTGATCATTCTCTCGTATGTATATGTCTATTTCATTCTTTGTAATGCATAAGTTCTGATTCTCATTAGTTCGGATTATATAGCTCTTCACTGACTATTTTCTCCTATCCGTACTAATCCTTACTTGTTAAGCTTTTGTACTTTTAGTTTATTTTTTTTGTGAAGCTACAGGTTCAGATTTTCTTTGCAACCTTATCGATAAATCTAGTCCATAGTCTTGGATTTGAAGTGTTGTGGTACTTCTCTCCTCTTTGACTTATTGACAAAGAAAGGAATCTACTTCTCTCTCACGCACTGGATTACTACGGACATGGTCTACTTTTCATCCGGATACTCGTCACTCGACTATCGTTGATTTCGGATGATTGTCGGTTCATTCCTCTGGACATCTGACACTGTCAAATTGCGATAATCCATGTCTTATTATATATCGCGTGCTTTTGAGGAGGAATAATGATGATTCATTGAATGCATGTCTCGGGATGCACACACTTCCCTAGGAAGGCAAACAGCTCTTACCCTTACTTGGTCATGCCGTCTCCATGTCATCTTTTAATTCGGAGGCGCACCGATATCAAGACTAATGACATCAGCCCGTCAAGCGGTTTACTGTTTCACTCGCCAAATTCCTAGACCCACTGACATTCACGGACTCGGTCTTATATATTCTGGTCATTCCTGCGAAGCACGAGTGTTACCCTTTTCAAATCCCTAAAACTCTCGTTGCTCCTTCAATCCCCAAGACCTCGCCTTCCCTCTCACCCTTCAACTTTCATCTACAATGGCACCCAAAACCTCTCTTTCCGGCGTCAATCCCGGCCATCTGGTCGATTGGAGTGCTGTCTCCAACCCTCCGGACTGGTTTTTCCATATTCGCCCTCTTCTAGAAGCCTCTCACCTACTCGACTTGATCTCCAATCCTGTCGATCTTCTTATAGACGACATTCTCGAGTTCTACCAACGGATCCGCTGTACCACCGACTCCATCATCTCCTCTGTTCGCGGTGAATCCATCCTAATCACCCCCGCCGTTCTCCGCGCTGCTCTCAATCTACCCCCCGGTGAACCACAGCGCCCCGATGCCGATCTCGTGGCGGCTTCTATGGGTTGCACCCATAAAGGCAAAGAATACAAGGTGAAGTCCTTCCAAGGTCGCTATCGCTGTATGGCGATCATACTGAGTCGATGTTTACTGGCTCGCACTTCCGCTCTGGACTCTGTTCCGTACAATCTTCTTCTGGCCATGTACGGCGTTTTCGAAGGTCTTCCGATGGACTGGGGTACGTTTTTGTTCCGATTGATGCAGAATGGACCCAAGAACCATTCCTTCGGGCGCATACTAAGCACTGTCTTCCGGCATTTTCATCCGGAACATTTCACCCGCTCTGATGCTGTTCCATTTCCTCCGGCTTATTATCTTCGCCATCTTACGCCTGATGGGAACATGATGGCCCGCCGTCCCTATGCAGCCCTCTGCCTTCTCCCTACCACGGAACAACAAGGCAGTTCTGTTGGTGACCCCTCCGACAGCTATGCCCCTGACGTCAGCTCTGCTCACTGCTCCTCCCGGATTCGGTCCGTTGCTGCCCCCTCCATTTCTCGGGCCTCCCAGCACAGCGTCCATGCCGAACCCTCCGAGGTTGCGGGGCCATCTCGGCCACAGTGACCCTAAAGTTGTTTCCTCGGCCCCTTCGCCGCAGATGTTCCCACTCCCTCCACTTCCGTTGTTGCCGCCGCGGTTGATACCGCCGTTGTCGTCTGCCATTGTTGATGTCCCGGAATCTATTCCGGAAGCTCCTTTGCCTCCCCTACCTCAACCCCGAGCCTACCTTGACCATCTCTCCGCCGACACCTTAACGGACCTTTGGCTCCGTTTCAGCCTTGCTCACACCGCCTCCATTCCTGACACCGATCTCCGGGTGTTTTACACTCGCCATACCCAATCCCCGGAGACCATGATCATCTGGAATTTGGACCAAGGCTTTCTTATGCCGGCCTCCATTCCAGATGTGCCGTTCCCTGACCCCTCCAGCCCAGTCCATGCTGCACGGAGTCCTTCCCCTGCTAAGGCTAGACCTTCTTCTCCTGCTATTGATATTCCCGTTGTTGACCTATCTGGTCAACGCGGGTCCGCTGCTCTGGATGCCCCTTCTGCTGCTGCTGCTGATACTCCTGCGGACTCCTTCGCCCAGCGCACTCCTGCTCCTGTTCATGCGGGGGAGTCCTCCAAAGCTCCATAGTTGGCCCTTGGGCGTGCTTCTTTTGGCACGGTCCACTCCGATGCTGTGCTCTCCGCCCAGCTGGACCGCCACGCCCAAGCTCAAAGCGCCCAAATATCAGCCATCGCCGCCAAGGTTGATGCTCTTCGCGCCCAACTCCTCTCCGCCCTCACCGACTCCTCCACTTCCATGGAACAGAAGATGGACCTAGTCGCCTCGTCCGTCCACTCCTTGTCTACCTGCTTCGCGGACCTGGCGCACACGATGGCACGCCCTCCTATTGCTCCCCGGTGATCTGCCAAACCGGGGGAGAGAGTGTCATCTGATCCTTCTGCTCCTCCTGCATCACATTCCTCCACTCGTGCTGAGAGGTGGCCTGCCTCTTCATTGCTTCAGGGAGTTCAAATCCCCAAATGAAGCCACTTCTCTTAGCCAAGCTCCTCGAGTGCAGCTCTCCCTCCATCCTCTCCATCCGTAGATGACACCTTCCTCCCATCATACGCGGCGTGGGACCCTCTTGATGCGGACGGAAGCGTGCGTAAGGCAATGATTTCCTATGCTGCGTCTACTGCCGAGAGAAGATGTCTCTCTGACCTGTACGCCTTCTCCCCGGACGAAATTCGGACCCTTTGTTCGGAGAAAGGCCTCTTTACAACAGACGACATTGACAACTTCTCTAGGGTCGCTAAAATGGAGATGAGGTCGTTTCCATCTCTCGTACAAGGACGGCCACTTGTTTGAAGTTCGCCGTCTTGGAATGAGGGCTATCTTCCCAGGTGTAGATATCATTCGGTCCTTTATCGACGGAATCGCTGAGGATAGCAAGCCATGGAGAACTCTCTCAACTATCCTCATTCCGTACCAGGATCATGTCGCCACATTTCATGATGGCCGTCTTCATGATTCGGTCCAAACAGATGATTCCGATTGATTCTTATTAGATTGTAGAGCGGTATGTAGGAAAGAATCAATGGGAACCACCGTGTCTCAGAGTTGATGAAGCCGTGAAGAAAGCCAGATTATATGAAGAGTTGGGCATCACTCCTTTGAGACCAACTGAGAAGTCAAGGCGACATTCCGGGGCAAGAAGCAAGTGGCACAATAGCCGATGGAGATAGTTGCGGGGCCTTTGTCGCATTACTTCATCAAGTCATTCTTAAGTGTGGACAAATCTTGGAGCCAACACACCACTTATTCGATGAAGCGGACAATGGAGCTTAGAGAGAAAGCAAGAACAATGATCTTCAAGTATAGTAAGCCTTATGTACCTTAATGAAAATCTTGTATAAAGGCTGAATTGTATTCGTTGCTGATAAATGAAAATGGTTGTGATGTGTATTCGTATGTTATCTTTTTGCGCCGCTTACCAGATCAGATTACAAAGGGTATGGGCATATCCATAATTGGGGAGATTGTTGGATCAAGCCCAGAATTTGGATAATGCTGATAAAGCCCTATATAATTTGATTTGAGATCTTTTGTGTTTTGTCTTTAATCATTGCGAAGATATGTTATTGATCCAGGAGATACACTCGTAAGAACAAAGCTAAGGACAGGATACATAATCCTGATCCGGATGAGAGTAAGTGTAGTCAAACACTTGGTAAATAACCAAGTCCCCCATACATACGGAGTAAGGAAATACTGATGCGGAATAAGGACTCGAGTCTTTATTCGCATGGAGTAAGGAAACCATATGCGGAGTAAGGAATCCGGACCACTTACTCACTCATGCGGAGTAAGGATGTGCTAGTACGGAGTAAGCCATCCGATCCTTTAAACTCGCACGGAGTAAGAAACTCGTACGAAGTAAGAAACTTACATGCGGAATAAGAATGTGCTAGTACGGAGCAAGCCCTCCGATCCTTTAAACTCGCACGGAGTAAGAAACTCGTACGGAGTAAGGAACTTACATGCGGAGTAAGGAAGCGCTGATACGGAATAAGCACTCCGACCTTCTCATTCACACGGAGTAAGGAAGCGCTGATACGGACTAAGGATTCCAGTACCAAATAGATACGGAGTAAGCAACCACTGACACAGAGTAAGGTTCCGAGCTTCATTAGCAACGGAGTAAGGAAAATTATACCGGATCAAGAAGATGCTACTTCAACTTACCGCAATTAAAGTTATCAGCTCGTGGTGTCCCGATGTAAGACAAACTCGTTGAGAACTTGAAGAATCTTACATGTGGATCACCCAGATATGTGGACACAACTTTAATTATACTTGGGAACTCACAAAGGCACTTATACTCTTCAAACCCAAGATCTTGATCTCCATAAACCATAGCAGTCAAGGCAGAGAGATTACCGAGGAATAGTTAGTGCTTGAACGCATTCGGAACTACAAGTTCCAAGGTTGTCTCTTAGGAATGTTTGTATAAATATTCATACTTGTACATTTGAAAAGGTGTGAGAGCGAGCCTGAATCAACCCTGTGTATGCACAAGAGTTCAAAGAGATAATATAGGCTAGGGTGTCAATCCTTTTGTAAACAAAGTGTAAAAGAGTCTTGCTTCCATTTTGTTGTATTTATCTTTTGATAATAAAACAAAATACTTCCACTATCTGGTTATCTTCCGCAGTGATTCTATCACTTAACTAGATAGGTGTTATGTCATAAGAGAATCAAAGGAGTTTCAATAAGAGCCTATTCACCCCCCTCTAGGCTCCAAGGGACCATCAAAGGATTATTCATGCGGACTAAACACTTAAAGATATGGACTAAGAAAACCGGGTCTCACACTCAAATGAACTAAGTCTTGAAGATACGGAATAAAGAATCCTAGTCTACAACTTACACGGAGTAAGAGAGAAATATTGTGGAATTGATATTCTCAAGTTCCAAGCTAGATCTTCTAGGTATACGGGTTTGTATATAGAGAGGGGGCTGAATCTGTATACTTAAAACTATTTCTGTTGGATCAAACCTAGAATTTGGATGATGCGGATCAAACCCCATGTAATTGGATTCAAGATGTTTGTTGTTTATTCTAAGTCTATGCAGAAGATAAAACTTCAATCCGAACATTCTCCCGTAAGGACAAAGCTAAGGACAGGATACATAATCCCGATCTGGATCATCGTGAGTGTCGTCATTCACTTGGTACATAACCAAGGTATCATCCGGAGTAAGGATCCTTCGTGAAGAGTAATCACTTGACAAAACGACCAAGGAACCCGCGTCTAACTTTCAACTAGACCATGTCAAGTGATGCGAGTAAGATTCTCGATTCTACAACTCGCACGGAGTAAGAGAGACTTATTGCGGAGTAAGGGAAGCTAACGCGGAGTAAGGAATCCGAACCAAGCGCTAATGTGGAGTAAGCATTCCGTACCTACTCTATGCAGAGTAAGGAAGCGCTTACACGAAACAAGGATTCCAGGACTGTACTGATACGGAGTAAGCAACTACTGACACAGAGTAAGGATCCGAACTTCGTTGATATGGAGTAAGAAACCTTACTACTGACTAAGAAGACGTTGCTTCACCTTTTCCAAGCCGCATTTAATGGTCAGCTCGCTGTGTCCCGATGAAAGACAAACTCATTGAAGATCTAAACTGTCTTACATGTGAAACTCTCAGAGATGTGGACGCAGTCTCAAATGCAATTTGAATCAAGCAAAGTAATTCATTACACTTATGCTTCCTGTAAGGATCCGTATATGTGTTAGCATAACTTATAATCTATATTTGATGTTAATAATGTTATTTTGAGAACGTGGTCATTGATATGATCATTTTGACTATATTTGGGCCTAGTTAGAGGTCCAGAAGCTTACAGGGGTTATTTAGTAATTTTTAGAAGTTAAATTGAGGGTTAATAAGTGAAAAATAAAATTTATGAGGGCTTTTTGGAAATTATTAAAAAGGAGGACGAATTTTAATTAAAAATAGGGTTTGAGGGTTTTATTATTCATTATGACTCTATTTTCAAAAACCCTAGCTATCGGAGGGGAGTGCATATTGTTCTTCGCGTTCTTCGTCGTTCTTCTCCGATTCTAGACCGTTCTTGCGAGTTTAATCCTTTCGGAAGGCAAGAGGTAGGTGATTCTTAATCCTTGATTAGCCTATTGCATGAACGAAGATCGTAGAATCAATATGGGTTGAAGTTTTATATGAAAATATACAGATATAAATATATATATGTAATTCTATGTATGAGTCGTTGTCGTTGGTGCGTGTGCGTTGGAACAACCTTGCTAGCGTGGAGGTGGAAGAAGAGCAGCGGCAAATACTGGCCATGCGGTGGAAATGGAAGTGGAGGGGGCAGTGGCGACTGCCGCCCCTCGTGGAGATGGGAGAAGGGGAAGGGGCGGCGGCAACTGCCGCCTGTGGAATGTCCGTGCACCCCGTGCACCTGCGCGCCGCCCGCGCTCGCGCGCCCGAACGTCTTGCCGCGTTGGTGTAGAGGGAGAGAAGGGGGCGGCGACATCTGAGCCGCTGCCATGGATCTGGTACGCACGCCGTGGGTCTGGTACGCACGTCGTGGATAATGGAGTCGGCGGAAGTGATAATAGTGGGTGATGGAGTCGGCCCTGTATATTAAATCAAATAATTTAAAAATAATACTAATAATAAAGATAATGTTGTGCTTGGACTGGTTTGGTATGTCAAATATATACATTGTGTGGGCTTGAAACTTATAGTGTAAATATTGTAAGTATTATTGGGCTGATATTTATAATTTAGCAACAAAGATATTATCTGTGGTGTGTTTCCATTAATTTGACATTAAAAACTTAATTTAGTTGTGCTTGATAATATTAATTTGATATTTAAAAAAATGATATTTGTGGCTTGATATTAGTTATTTGATGATATATATATATATATATATATATATATATATATATATATATATATATATATAGTTATACCAATTATGGGATTGCTGAGTTAGTGTTTAATGCGTGTGGATTTGGTAATTGGAATTGGTGTTGTAAATTATGTGTGGATGTGATAAATTGGTATTTATTAGTTATGTGTGTGGACTATGTGATAAATTGGTGTTTATTAATTATGGGTGTTGATTTTGTGATGAGATTAGTTGGGTTAACTGTGGGTCCCATATAGGGCTGGCAAGAGGCTGCAGGTCCCATATATGGCAGGTTGTCAGAGACACCACAGGTCCCACATATGGCTGTCTAGTAGTGATATGAAGTCCTGGAGTTGGTAGCGGGAATCCCGTGGATGGATGAATGGCCGGTGTGAACCTTTAATGATGGAAATGTGATGTGATGTCTTATTTGTGATTTAATGAAATTTAATTGTGGTAGAATGTGACACTACACTAGCACAAGCATACACTGATCATACAGACTTAGGAATTCATGTAATAGAGTACTGGAGATGGGGATCACCTACTGGGCATTCGTGCTCACCCTACTTTATTTTTTTTTATTTCCTACAGGTTGTAATGAGTAGCTGGTGAAGCCATAGTGAAGCAAGACAGAACATCCTTGGTGTAGAATTTATTTAGTAGACGATTTGTTTTTATTTTATTTTATCATTTTATTTCCTGGACTTGGGTCTGTGGCAGTTGTAGAACCTTGTTGGTGAAACTTATGTGAGTTATTCTGTGTGTTGGATATTGTGGGAATTGAATGCAATGTCGTATCATTTTAATAAATCTCGAATTGAATACATTGGGAAGTACAATTCTACCCCTGTTGTGGAGTTGTACATGATTGGGTTGAACTCTAATCCCCTCGATCCCTGTAGTGTGGGTGTGGGGAAGTCGCGTTCCTAGTTCTGTTGTTTTCAGGATTTGGGGGCATGACAAGTTGGTATCAGAGGGGTCGGGTTTAGTAGACCTAGCATAGTAGGGTGATTGATTGAGACTTTAGAGCTTGGGAGACATTAGGGAGGGCACCTGATCAACGCAGTCCTTAATGGTATCCTTGGTAACCTTAGTGTTAGTCAGATCATCTTAGGATACATTGGGATGGGTGCATACATGACATGACATTGCTTGTACATTTAGGGCACTAGAATTGGTTGCGATTGATACTCTGATGATGTTTGACTTTATAGCTGTGAAATTTCTTGAAATTGCTTGGAATGATTTGCGTAGTTGCTTGTTAATGACTTACACATTGTTTTGGATTGACCTGTATTGTTCTGAGCTGATTCAAGTACTATATGCTAGAGTATTCCCTTTCGCTTTATATTATTATGATGTTGTGGTAGGGGAAATATGAACCCTATTGATTGTTTGATGGCTTGGGTAGCCAATTACATGATTGGGCAAATATGATTGATTTCAGGGGAAAATGGACCCCACTGGGATATGATAAATATTTGTGCAATAATTTGAACTTAATTGATTGCTTTAATTGTGCAAATTTTATTCATCGGTATTTTGAGCTTTTAATGTAATTTTTTTAAATACAATTTTAGAGGAATTTAAAATGTACTTTGAGTGATTTGGATTGCGTGTCATAATTTAATGCATTTTTTTAAAATTCTATTCCAAATTTCTTATTTTACCATGTTTTTAATTATTTTATAGAATTAATATTAATTTGATGAATTTTTATTGTTTATTTATTTATCCATTTTAATATTAATTTTTGGACTAAAGAAATTTTGGGGAGAAGAGCTTTTGCATGTGGAGATATGATTAATTTATTTTGGTGAGAGTTAATGATTTAAAAAAAATATGTGTGAGATTTACTTGGCATGAATTTATGGAATTAAATTGATGGGTGTGTGAATTGAGAGAATGAATATTTAAAAAAGGAAAGAGGTGAGATTAAAGATGATTTATTATCTTGGTTTCCTTTGTCTTGTGATTTGGACTGTGTAAAAAAAGGTTGAGAGAATAGATTGGAGAGAGAGAGTTGATATGGGAAATTGAAAAAAAAAAGAGGAAAATCGTATGAGGTCATGAGTGAGGTAGAGTAATTTGTAATTATCTCTTGAAAAGGGTGTTAGAGCTTGCTTGTTTACTTGTTATGGACCTACTGGTCATGATTTCTTCCCTTATGATGTGAATTGATGTATCATATTTGTCTAACGTGTGGTATATAAAGTAGTAGCAAAAGGGATGGTTGGAAAAAAGTAACTTAATAAAAGTAAAACAATGGTAAATGATGGAATAAAATATTCAAGGATTAAACAGTGCAATGAATATAATAATACAGTAGAAACTAATAACTGTTATGAATAACAATATATACTGATCAGATATTAGGCTTCAATATTATGAGAAGGCCATGATGAGATTGGTAGATTCAATAATAGTTTATTTTCATTTTAAGGCAATTGAAGGGTAGATGTGCCAACAAGTGAGGGAGATAGTGATAACATAGTCTTTTGGAATAGGAATGGAGAATTCATATCCTTTCGATAAAATATTTTAATAACTTGTCTTTTCAAAAATGTTAATGAGTAGATGATTTAGAAGGTGATTAAATAATCTGAGAAATAATGGGAGCTATATTGCTTATGACTTTAAGGTATAGTTAAATGTTGAATCTATATATCGATTTTTTAGTCGTCGTATGTTGACTTGGTTAAATGCTACTAGTCAGTTGAAATGCTATATAAGATTTTGATTGAATGTTAGTGAATGGTGTTGATTTTTCCTTGGATCGATTGCCATTATAATTGTGTTTGTTTGCCCAGTAAATATTGATGGGTTGTTGGCCTGCTTGTTTTTGAGTAGTTACTCGTTGTTGGTTGTATGCACCTTGTGTGGTGTCGGCTTATGGTGGACTATGTTGGTGTGTGTAACCGGTTATTAATAAGAATGGTCAATGTACAATAAAATTAATAAAAAAAATCATAAATAATATACTTATAACACTAGTAACAATAGTAAATAAATGAATAAATAATGATGACCGACTCTATGTTAAATATTATTGTGATTCATGTCGACTGATGTCAATGTGGTGGACTATGTTGGTGTGTGTAACCGGTTATTAATAAGAATGGTCAATGTACAATAAAATTAATAAAAAAAATCATAAATAATATACTTATAACACTAGTAACAATAGTAAATAAATGAATAAATAATGATGACCGACTCTATGTTAAATATTATTGTGATTCATGTCGACTGATGTCAATGTGGATTACCACATTGTATGATTGTTTGGATATTCTTCATATGATATGGCGTGCAAATGACATGTTGTGGACTTTTGCCCTGTTTTGGGGTATAGTTGTGTGATATGACTACATGTGTTATTTGATGTAATGTGAACGCATATTATTGTGTTGTGCTTGAGAGGGTGCTATCTGGAATTGTGGGAGCCTACGTGGCTGTGGAGCCTGCGTGGCTATGGTTATGGTAGCTTGTGTGGCTGTGGAGCCTGTGTGGCTATGGATATGGAAGCCTGTGTGGTTGTAGCTGTGATTGTGCTTGCTTGGTTGTCTTAATTATAAATGTTATTTTTAACCTGTTTATTTATTATGTTGTGTGATTGAGATGTGTACCGTGTTGTGTATCTATGCCTGAGTATAACAATGATAGTATTTCCTATTGTTGCCTTGTTCCACTTGACTGGTTGTTGTTAGTTACATACATTATTATTTTGTGTGGTGACACGTGTTAGAACTAAGATGGACCTTGTTTATCAATCATTTGGCTTGATTGACTGGTGGTAAGTATGATAATGTGGAACTGGTGGATGATTTATGGTGGGACTAGCGTGATGAGCTTTCCCTCGATGACGTCATTATAACATGTTGTGATAGTCGAGATTGTTGCTTGTTGGTGGAGTCCTCTCTATCAGGGGACTTAACTGTGATTCAATGGCATCGTACCCTATTTGGTGGAGCATACTTGTGTGTGACCTTCCTTTCTTGCATAGGAGTAAATATTCACGTGATGGTTGATATGTTGATGTTGTTTTGTTTTGTGCTCTATTTGTGATTGTTATATGGTTGATAAATTGTTTCTAATATGTGATCATGATTTGTGAGGCAATGTTTCCTTGTTGCACTTGTTTCGGGCTATTGGTTAATTGGGTGTAAGTTGTTAGACTTTGGTTATACAATGTTTAATTAGAGTGGCTAGTTTACCCTGTTGATCTAAGCTGATAGTGCTTTGATGGATTTTTGGGTTATAATGTTAATCCTTATTGTTTTGGGTTCTATTAGATTGGTTAGTTTTGATGGTGATGTTGGCACCACTTGGAATAATTTTGAGGTAGTGTATGGTCGGTTGTGGAGTTGTTAGTATGGTATTGTTTCGTTAATGATTCGTTATGATGGTTATTTGGCAAATTAATTACAAGGAGTTACTGGTAGTGGTTTGATATTAGGTATTGGGGCATACAATGGTTGTGTATGGTGAAATTTGTTGATTTAATTGGTTACTAGATTTTGATAGGTGATCGTATCAACTATGAACTGGTGATTTATGTTGAGGTGTCAGTTTAACTATGTTGAGGTGTCCATTTAACCGTGTTGTTGTGACCATGGTTATTTATAGCCTAGAGTTACCACTGGAGTTGGACGAGTTTATGTCGCGTTCCAAGTGACTTAGCTAAGGAGGTGTTACTCAAATATTTAAGCCTTGTTGCATTGCCATGGGATTAGGAATGATTTACAATGATGATAAACCACCCCCCTTATTATGTTGAATGGTTAGTGGATGCGTTGTAAGTTTAAGGGAATGTGAACTGGTAAATGTATTATTGCTTCGTAATGGTTTATGGTATGTCCTCAAGCGTTGGACTGGTTAATGGTTGGTGGACCAAGTGTCGCCTTAACAGTTGAAATGGTTAATGGCTAGGTGGGTTCCTGAATCCTATCATTGCGGTTAGAGGCCCTTATCGTTAGGACTATTAGTTGGTTCGTCTTTTCGCGGACGAAAAGCCCTAAGGAGGGGACAATATGAGGATTTTTCTCAGTGGTGAGAGCAAGTTCACTATAAGGTGTATGTTGAAATGATTACTTGTGGATATATGGTGGTATTTGTGAAGGGCATGATGTATGATTGTTGCTATGTGTTACTTGTGTATAAAATATGATAGGCTATGTAAAATTATGCTAGTGAAAACAATTGTGTTCATTAATGAGGGTAATATGTTAGATATTGGGTATGTGTAGCAGTTGTGTGTAGGTGTAGGAACATTTTTTTTCCGAGGACAAGAAAACCTAAGGTGGGGAGGATGTAAGGATCCGTATATGTGTTAGCATAGCTTATAATCTATATTTGATGTTAATAATGTTATTTTGAGAACGTGGTCATTAATATGATCATTTTGACTATATTTGGGCCTAGTTAGAGGTCCAGAAGCTTCCAGGGTTTATTTAGTAATTTTTAGGAGTTAAATTAAGGGTTAATAAGTGAAAAATAAAATTTATGAGGGCTTTTTGGAAATTATTAAAAAGGAGGACGAATTTTAATTAAAAATAGGATTTGAGGGTTTTATTATTCATTATGACTCTATTTTGAAAAACCCTAGCCGTCGAAGGGGAGTGCATATTGTTCTTCGCATTCTTCGTCATTCTTCTCCGATTCTAGACTGTTCTTGCGAGTTTATTCCTTTCGGAAGGCAAGAGGTAGGTGATTCTTAATCCTTGATTAGCCTATTGCATGAACGCAGATCGTAGAATCAATATGGGTTGAAGTTTTATATGAAAATATACAGATATAAATATATATATGTAATTCTATGTATGAGTCGTTGTCGTTGGTGCGTGTGCGTTGGAGCAACCTTGCTGGCGTGGAGGTAGAAGAAGAGCAACGGCAAATACCGGCCGTGCGGTGGAAATGGAAGTGGAGGGGGCAGTGGTGACTGCCGCCCCACGTGGAGATGGGAGAAGGGGAAGGGGCGGCGGCAACTGCCGCCTGTGGAATGTCCGTGCACCCCGTGCACCTGCGCGCCGCCCGCGCTCGCGCGCCCGAACGTTTTGCCGCGTTGGCGTAGAGGGAGAGAAGGGGGCGGCGGCATCTGAGCTGCTGCCATGGATCTGGTACGCACGCCGTGGGTCTAGTACGCCCGTCGTGGATGATGGAGTCGGCGGAAGTAATAATAGTGGGTGATGGAGTCGGCGCTGTATATTAAATCAAATAATTTAAAAATAATACTAATGATAAAGATAATGTTGTGCTTGGACTGGTTTGGTATGTCAAATATATACATTGTGTGGGCTTGAAACTTATAGTGTAAATATTGTAAGTATTATTGGGCTGATATTTATAATTTAGCAACAAAGATATTATCTGTGGTGTGTTTCCATTAATTTGACATTAAAAACTTAATTTAGTTATGCTTGATAATATTAATTTGATATTTAAAAAAATGATATTTGTGGCTTGATATTAGTTATTTGATGATATATATATATATATATATATATATATATATATATATATATATATATATATATAGTTATACCAATTATGGGATTGCTGAGTTAGTGTTTAATGCGTGTGGATTTGGTGATTGGAATTGGTGTTGTAAATTATGTGTGGATGTGATAAATTGGTATTTATTAATTATGTGTGTGGACTATGTGATAAATTGGTGTTTATTAATTATGGGTGTTGATTTTGTGATGAGATTAGTTGGGTTAACTGTGGGTCTCACATAGGGCTGGCAAGAGGCCGCAGGTCCCCTATGTGGCTGGTAACCCAGGTCCCATATGTGGCAGGTTGTCAGAAACACCGCAGGTCCCCTATGTGGCTGGTAACCCAGGTCCCATATGTGGCAGGTTGTCAGAAACACCACAGGTCCCACATATGGCTGTCTAGTAGTGATATGAATTCGTGGAGTTGGTAGCGGGAATCCCATGGATGGATGAATGGCCGGTGTGAACCTTTAATGATGGAAATGTGATGTGATGTCTTATTTGTGATTTAATGAAATTTAATTGTGATAGAATGTGACACTACACTAGCACAAGCATACACTGATCATACAGACTTAGGAATTCATGAAATAGAGTACTGGAGATGGGGATCACCTACTGGGCATTCGTGTTCACCCTACTTTATTTTTTTTATTTCCTACAGGTTGTAATGAGTAGCTGGTGGAGCCATAGTGAAGCAAGACAGAACATCCTTGGTGTAGAATTTATTTAGTAGACGATTTGTTTTTATTTTATTTTATCATTTTATTTCCCGGACTTGGGTCCGTGGCAGTTGTAGAACCTTGTTGGTGAAACTTATATGTGAGTTATTCTGTGTGTTGGATATTGTGGGAATTGAATGCAATGTCGTATCATTTTAATAAATCTCGAATTGAATACATTGGGAAGTACAATTCTACCCCTGTTGTGGAGTTGTACATGATTGGGTTGAACACTAATCCCCTCGATCCCTGTAGTGTGGGTGTGGGGAAGTCGCGTTCCTAGTTCTGTTGTTTTCAGGATTTGGGGGCGTGACACTTCCAATATTTTGAACTCCACATCCGTAGCAGTTAAAGCAGAAGTATTTTCCGAGAAGAACTTAATGTTACACAGTGCTCGGGATATACAGTTCCAAGATAGATTCATAGGAATGTCTATAAATACAAAACTGTGTATATTTATAAAATGTGCGTGAGCTAGAGAGGTTGTTGTACAAGAGCTGATAGAGATTATAAACGCCAGTGTGTGTAACTGTAAAACTGAGTGTTATTGTAATCAGCTGTAATTGCTGCTTATTTTGTTGTAATTATCATCAGATAATAAACCAAAATACTTCCACTATCTGGTTATCTTCCGCACTGATTTTATATCATTTAACCAGATTGTGTTGTACCTGTGAGAGGAAAGAGTTTTGATTTTAGCCTATTCAACCCCCTCTAAGCTACTAGGGACCAACAATTTCCTTTTAGTTTTAGAGTAGTATAATATCCAGAGGTATTCTACAGATGTAGTTGGTGTTTTGGATGGTATATTAGTGTCTAATGCAATATTAGTTAACAGCAGGTATGTATGAGAAGAAAAAGACAGAGACACACTGATTACGTGGTTCGTTCAATGTGATTTACTCCACGGTGGTGAGGGTGAACCTACACTAAGTCTAATCCACTATATACTTTTAGTACAGTAAGGTCTAGCCCTTGTTACAATAGGATTAACTCTGTCTTCTTTTCAAATCCAAATATAAAACAGTATTACTCCAGTACTCACTCACTGTAAAGAATTGTTTAGTGTAATCTGCTCCTGCGCATTTAACTGTTTGCACTGTTTGACCTTCAACCACTCCTTTGCCGAACTTACAGTGTTCGTCGAATGTAGGAGAAAGAAAAATATATTAACTCACTGTTATCTTGCTTTCAATCTTCCTCTGTGTGTGTGTGTGTGTGTGTGTGTGCTAAATGAACTACTCTGCGTCTCTCTTGTATCGCTTCAGATACGTTTCTTGTATTCTGCAATATTCTCACGCTTTTTTGAAGTAAGGCATACTCCTTTGCTTTTATAGGCCGGCCGTAGTAGGAAACCCTTTTGCTAGGGTTAAGCATGTTTTACCTTTTAATATTTACCGTTGAAACACGTTTCACTAGTCTCGGATGACATCTACGTGTTTTCCAACACTTAGCGTACTCAGGAGTGTCAACCAAGTGATAACTTACTTAAACACAGCCTTCAGTGCATTTTGCTCCAACTAGCCACAGCCTCGTAGATGTATGTGCCTCGTAGCTTTGTTCCAAGTCTTTACCTACGAATTTTCGAGTCTGAGTCTTCGAACCTTGAGAATTGATCTTCCAATTCTTTTGCTCTCTGGCTTCGAAGCTGACGAACGGGTATTTCGTGAACGAAACCCAAGTGAGGGTTAAGCTACTGTCGTTTAAATCCCTTCTCAAAATATTAATTCCCTTAACTAATGCTAATTAGAATAGCGACAAGAAAGGGGTCGATCCCACAGAGATTACCAAGTTATCTAGCTTTAACTCAAATCACCAAATTAATCTTGCTTAACACAATGTCTTGGCAAAAACGAAATCTTTTTTTTTTTAACTAAAGATCTAATTTTTATTTGGTTTTCTGAATAAACAAAGAAAGCAAATTAAAATTAAGATTAAGATTCAAGGATTAAAAGCATCTAGGATCACAATTTCACCTCCCTATGTTATCTCTACTGGTTCACGGTATTAGGGTTGTCTGATTGAAAACATGCTAAACATAAGCCAAGGACAACAAATGGTCATTGAGGTCCTTTTAAGAGTTGTATGCCAGAATGGTCATCTAAACACACAAACATGCAAAGCCAATAAATCATACTTGCAAAAGGATAATGATCACACCAATTACAAATAAGTTATGAATCTCAATCCGCCCCAAACTAGGGCTAAGAATACCAAGGTGTACATCCAAAGATAGAAATTAAGAACAGATTCATAAAACATGCAAAACTCAATCATCCAAACCCAATATTCATAAACACAGCAAAGCAACAAGGGGGCTACATTGCTCCCCTAGATTATAAGAACTACTCACGCATGATTACAAGAAAAACCATAGCAGTAAAGCTAAACATCTTCTTCTAATCCACGCGCGCAACAAGGCTTCAAATCCAGGCTCCAAAATCTGCGACGGCAGCTGCGATGGCTGCGACGGCTGCTCTCCTAGGTCAAGGAGCAACCTCCAAGTCGTGGAGCCTCTCTCTCTCTCTAAAAACGTGTAGGGGGGTCTAGGATGCATAGCAGAGGGCGTGGAGGCTGTATTTATAGAGGTTGGATGGGCCTTGAGGTGTGTACCCTAGCCCATTTATCAAAACGGCGTAGTTTTGATAAGTAACACTCGAAACTTTAAAATCTCTATCTTCCATCCACAATTTGGACATGGGCCTTCAGAAACAAATGATCAGCATGGAAAAACGATAGGATCGGTCCAAAAATATCTCTGCACGTCAATTTGCACGTGATATGGTGAATTCACATGCAGCTCCAAATTAGCTCAAACTTCTCCCCAAGCTTCCTTGCATCCTGTAGAGGCCTGAGAGGCAAAAATAGGCTTGCACGTGAAATGGGTGAATTCACGTGCAGCTCCAAATGCTCTGAAATTTCTGTGATAGGTAGAGGACATCATTTTAAGCAACTTTTGTTCTTGCACGCCAATTGTTTGAGGCCATCTACTATGTCAAAAGTGAGCTCCATAATTTGCCAAAACAGCTTAAAAACGCATGTATTTGCAAATAGCATCTTCCTAGGGGTTAGAGCAAATATATATGATATATGAAGCAATAAGGCTCTAATTATGCTCTTAAACATCCTAAATAAACACTAGAATAATGGCATAAAATGCACGTTATCAGAAGCTAGGTTAGAACCAGTGCTCAACTGACGTCTCACTACAAGCCTTTGAATTCTACGAGTCTCCAGTTTCACGTCAGTTACAGCCTTATTCTTCATTGGCTAATCTTTGACCCTGCGAACTTCGACTTTGCAACACTGCTACTCGATACCCGACGGGTCTTCGAGCCTGCAAGTCTTTGAGTCTCCGAGACGCTGCTCTAAACCTGCGGTCTACGAATCTTCGACCCTATGGATTTACGAGTCTGCGACCTTGTGTACCTTTCGTGGTGCTTCGTGCCTGCTGACCTGATGATCTTCGACCAGACACCTTTGAGTCAACTGATCTTCGACCCAGTAATCTACGAGTCTCTGACCCAAATCTTCAACATTGATAAGTACATGGTTAGACTCCCTCTACGAGCTCACTCTAAGAGATCACTCTACAAAGTTATCCAACCTAGTATGGATCTTCGACCCAGCATCTACCCGCTTCCGCATAATGTTGACAACAATGACAACCAATAAGATCATAAGAACAACAATCTCCCTCTTTGGAATTGTTGGCAACATATGTAAACATACTCCGAGGCTCTCCCTCAGCATACCTCATACCGTACTCCCCCTGTATACAGCACACTGCTCTTTTCTCCCCCTTTGCCAACCAATTGCAAAGAAAGAAGGGAAACCTCCTGTAACCGTCAGGCATGAGGAGGGAACTGCACAGACAGCCCACGTCTGTGACGAGCAAACAATTCGATGGATAGAGGTTTGGTAAGGATATCAGCAGTTTGTTCCTGCATGGGAACATACACCAGTTGCACATTTCCCTCTTCCAATTGCTCCTTGATGTAGTGGTAGCGATAATCAATATACTTGGTTTTCGAATGCTGAACGGGATTTTGGCTTATGTTAATGTCACTCTGGTTATCACACCAGTTATTAACAAGCATCTCCACATCCACTCCCAAGTCTGAAAGTTGAGTGTTCATCCATGTCACACCCCAATTTCCTTTCACTTGGAAACGGGTAGTGACTGCCCATGCCCGCACCCGAAGGGTCAAGGGGTTGGTGCAAGCACCTAAAAGGACTTATGACACGGGTGCTATCCCAAACCTATACAACCAGGCTAACATGCCACGGGCATGCTCTTGCTCCCAAACCAAGCACACAAACAATAATTAAATAACAACCACAACCCAGTTCATTACTTTTAAAAGGTCTCAAAGTTCAATACAACTCAATGGGGAAAGTTCCCATTTAAACCAGAATATACTGTTTACAAATAATCACACATAACATAGAAATCCATAACAAAGCAATGAAAACCAAGATAGTCTTCAGCCTCAGTGGCCTATCCTCCAGCCCTTTCACCTACCGCCTGCCAAATCCTGCAAAAGAACAGTTTATGGGAAGGGTGAGCAAACCATAGCTCGGAGGGATCCAGTCTCCCCAGACCCGTCCCACTCAATAATATGCATGACAAGTGTATGCTTGTGCTCGTGTCGTGCCTAAAGCTAAAGCAGCAAACACCACCCAGTAACACACCTTTTACCTGAACCCACACTGGAGGGCAGAGGACACCCCGCCACCACGGCGACATGACATACCACATCCAGGCGAATGTTGCATGGACACCAATCAACATTTTCCACCCGAATCAGGTATGGTCAACCACCTCCTCGGGCGCTATACCTACCCTCAGGAATGGGTGTAGACTTAGCCCACCGTCGTGAGTGCTACACCGAGACTCAGGACCGCAGTCCTGGCCAAATCTCAAGGGGTCCAGCTATCATGCCTGGCCCATAACTCAGCTCAATCCCATCACATTTGGGTGATCAATCTCAAACAACAATATAATCAGCTACAAAAAATACGGCTTAGTAACACATCTCAACTTAATACAAAATAGCACTGTTGCTCAACAGAGTATATCACAAACAAGGCTCACACAGCCAACATGGTCGATTACAAACAACTACTACCAGCCTCACAGGCTTAAAACCAAACACGCAACACACAACAGTCACCCAAAAATATTATCAAACACGTAGTGAGCGTAGCCACACAAACATTTTATCAAACACCTAGTGGACATGGACAACCCAACGATTTCTAGTCCACTCCCAAGCATCAAATCAACCAATATGCCATTGAAGGCCAACATCCATATAGGAGATCACACCTATATGGATTTACATATATATATAAGCATGTATAGGACAGATACCCTAGGACAGAGAAAAACTGAGAAGAACGGAGTCCCTACCTTGCAAACGTCCTCTGTTCTAGCCTCTACGATACACCGACCACCCACGTGAACCTCTACGGCCAAGATCCGAAGGTTCCCTCACTCTCTCTCTATCTCTCTCTCTCTCTCTGCGGCGGCTGCAACAGCAAACAGAAAACCCTAAACCCTAAAGCTAAGCCTCAACACCATTATATAGACACCACACACATCAAAACGACGTAGTTTTGATTTAGTGAAACCCAGGATCAAAACGATGTAGTTTTGATCACGCAAACTAACACCTTCCCGCTTCCATACAGGGCAAAATACTCATAATTTCAACATGGTCCTTTAGGGAAAAATCATTAAAATGACAAAACCAAGGTAACCATGCAAAAATAAGTCTGCACGCCAATTTGCACGCCAATTCCCCAATTGGCGTGCAGCTCCAAATGCACTCAAACTTTACCCCAAACTTCCTTGCATCTTGTAGAGGCCTGAGAAGCAAAAATATGCTTGCACGTGAAATGGGTGAATTCACGTGCAGCTCCAAATGCTCTGAAATTTCTGTGGTAGGTAGAAGACCTCATTCTAAGCAACTTTTGTTCTTGCACGCCAATTGTTTGAGGCCATCTACTAGGTCCAAAATCTAGAAAGTTCCCATTCAGAAGACGAGACTGCGACTAACTCAAAACACGGGTCCTTGCAATCCATACCACTTGTGTACATGTAGCATGTGCAGCTACATATTCAGCTTTGGCTGTGTTGCAGGCCACACTGTTCTGTTTATGGCTCAACCATGCAACACACTTGGAGCCCAGATAAAAACTACAGTCATTGGTAGAACGTCTGTTATCAATATTTCCAGCCCAGTTTGCATCATTGTATGCCTATAGTTCAATGGAGTCCTTAAAGGGATACCACAACTCCATTTCTAAGGTACCATGTAGTTATCTAAGGATCCGTTTGACGGCTAGCAAGTAAGACTCCTTAGGATTTACCTGATATCTACTTGCTTGACAAATAGCTTGCATCAGGTCAGGTCTAGAGGCTGTAATATATAAGAGGTTGCCAATCATGCCTCGATATTCCTTCTGATTGACACTAGATCCTTCCTGATCCTTGTGTAGTTTGCAGTCTGTAGTCATTGGCATTCCAACAGGCTTGCTATCGTCCATACCATACTTCTTCAGCAGTTCTTTGGCATACTTATGCTGTGATATAAAAATTCCCCCAGATGTTTGCCTTATCTACAGCCCTAAGAAGTAGGTTAATTTACCTATGAGAGATATCTCAAATTCATCACTTATTCTCTTACCAAATTCTTCACATAATCCTGAGTGACTTCCTCCGAATATAATGTCATCTACATAGACTATGGTAGCCAGCTGACCTCTGTCTGAATTCAGAATATATAGATTATGATCTACAGTTCCTCTACTAAAATTCATTCTCTTTAAATACCCCTCTAGTCGGTTATACCATGCTCTGGGAGCTTATTTTAGGCCATACAAGGCTTTCTTTAATCTGCAAACATGTGTCTCATCATTAACAATCTGTACTCCATCTGGTTGTTTAATATATACTTCTTCTTTTAGCAAAACATTTAGAAATGCAAACTTCACATCCATTTGATAAACCTTAAATCTCTTATGTGCTGCTAATGCAAGAAACATTCTGATTGTTTCCAGCCTTGCCACTGGTGCAAAAGTTTCATCCACATTTATTCCCTCAATTTGAGAGTATCATTTGCATACCAGTCTTGCCTTGTTCCTAACAACTTTGCCATCTTCATTCAATTTATTCCTGAACACCCATTTTATGTCGATGACATTCTTGTCCTTTGGTCTAGGAACCAACTCCCATGTTTTGTTCTTTTCAATCTGATCTAGCTCCTCATTCATTGCGGTGATCCAGGCTTCATCCTCTACTACTTCTCCAACAGACTTTGGTTCTATTTGTGAGAGTAATGCAGTAGCTCTTGTAAATTTTCTTCTAGTTGTTACTCCTGCTTTGGGATCACCAAGAATCTGATCCTTATCATGTACACTGGACCGTGTCCTCCTGGTTTTCTTACTTGTATCTTCTCCAGGATTGGACTCTTCCTTTTCTTCCTCATTAGACTTCTCTGAGTCTGTGTCCTCATTCTTCTTTTCCTTTTCATGCTCAAACTTTTCTTCTTCCTGAGGTTCTTCTATTTCAAAATCTGGACTCTCATCCTCAGCTACATTCTTCTTCTAGTTCTTGTAGGTCCCAAAGTGAGTCTAGAGGGGGGGGGGGGGGTGAATAGACTTTTGTCGTGCGCGGAAGCTAGACTATTGGCTGGTTTTGGATTACTCTAGCGATGACTATGACAGAAGTATTGTGAGGATAAAGTGAGTGATAATGAACTATCAGACAAAACTGAGATAAGAGTAAATGCTCTTCTCTCAACAAATCTCAGTTGTGAAAGAGATGGTTTATGATAGATCGAAGTGTGGAAAACAAACAACACTGAGATCAAGACTTAATGAAAGTGCTAGATCTTTGATGAACAAGAGATTCGTGAATACTCAACCAGATTGCTTTTGTTCTTGACTCACACGGCGCATAGCACTTCTTTAATTTCCCTCAGAGTTTCTCTCACTTTTTTTTTCTAAGTCCGTCAGAACAACTTTTTGTGTTCTGTGTGTTTCCTTCTTTTGAGAGAGAGGTTAAACTCTTGATTTTGTCGTTAAGTGCGTGAGAGATATATTTTTAAGATTAAAGTGCTCGTTCGCCATGAAGTCCATCCGAACAGACTGACTTCCCGCCACTGAAAATACGGAATGTCAAGGGATGGGTTCATCTGCTTTGATTTGCAGATCAGATGCCCATACTGCGTATTTGGCATGCAGTCGATCTTGGCCATTCATCCATGGATGGTAGTTGGCAGCAATTAATGTGTCATTAATGCGCTCAACTGCTCGGGACGGCGCAGACTTGCTGTACAAACCCTAGCTGACAATATCGTTAAGTGGCTGTGTTTAGGGTTGTAAGTTTGCCTCGGAGGTAGATGCCTCGTAGGTTCGGTGACTCGAAGATTTCAGTTAGCACCTGTAGAAAGTTGCGAAGTTTTGCTTCAGGCTTTATGATGTTTCTGCGAGTCTATGACTCACATCTTCGAGTCTTCGAGGCTAGAGGTCAGGTTGGATTAGCCTTTTGTGTCACTCTGTTAACTAAAGTCTACGACTCTTCGAATAACGCTTAGAGTGACTTCTTCGAGTCTATCTAATCTACCTGTTATTGTAGCTACAAGTCTACGACCCTAGTTCTGCGGGTCAACGACCTTCGAGTCTCTCAGTTTACTATATTTGACTAAGTGGTCTGAAAATCTTCGACTCTACGAGTCTTCAACTTCGCTTTTCTACCTTAGTCTTTCACAGAGGCTCATAAACTGAGTTTCTGTATAGCTATGACCCTTTAGCTACAACTCTCCGCCATCGATCTCCGAGTCTGGAAGTGTGGCGATTTCTCTATAGTGACTGTGTCCCTTGAGTCTACAACTCTACGACCCTTGAGTTACGGTTTCATTTGTTTGCCAGTCTTTATAGCATCGACTCTTCGACCTTTAACCTACGAGTCTACGAGTCCAGTTTCTTAACAGTGTTCGAAGGCTTCGACTCTACGACTTTCAATCTACGAGTCTACGAGTCTAGTTTTCTCTACACTGTTCGAAGGCTTCGAATCTGCGACTTTCGATCTACGAGTCTACGAGTCCTGTTTTCTTAACAGTGTTTGAAGGTTTTGAGTCTATAACTCTACGAGTTTTCGAGTCTAGTGGCAATTTAAGTTCTGTTAATTGACTTAAGTATTTATAGGGACTCTACTATTTTGCGT
The DNA here is from genome assembly GCA_023512835.1 of Taxillus chinensis. Classification (NCBI taxonomy): domain Eukaryota; kingdom Viridiplantae; phylum Streptophyta; class Magnoliopsida; order Santalales; family Loranthaceae; genus Taxillus; species Taxillus chinensis. The sequence goes on along the minus strand of CM042088.1, from coordinate 15,971,799 downwards.
GCTACAAGTCTACTAGTCTACGAGTCTACTAGCTTTGGTTACTGTTCTTAAAAATTCTTCGACTCTACGAGTCTTTGAACTTATTGACACTTACAGTAACACTCTCTTTTCCGTACTATGACTCTACGACCTTCGACCCTAGATCTACGAGTCGCAATGTTCTGTCACTGTTTCACCTTGAGTCTCTAGACTCTACGAGTCTACGAGTCTACGAGTCTCTTGCCAATACATCCTATGATAGTTTCACTTCTATGAACTTCGACTCTTCGACCTTACGACCTTCGGTTCTTCGAGTCTCTAGACTTAGACTATATTTTGACAGCTTCATCAAATCCTACATTTCTAACAATCTCCCCCTATTTAATGTAAGCTGACAATGGGTAAATACATGACATCTGAGACTTTGAGTTTGATGGGAAATTTTAGATTAAACAGAAGATGTCATTGCATGTAAAGAATGGAGGAGTTCAAATTCGCCGAAATACACACTCCTCTCCCCCATAGGCATGAAGGTTGCGTTAGTTGGCTCCTGTCAAAGATAACTCCCCCTACGAACTTGCTCCCCCTGAGAAACACTCCCCCTTTATGGGGTGAGGAACAAGCACCAGAACACAAACTGCATGGGAGTAATATAGAATAAGGCATGAAACAGCAGGCGGCAAAGCAAAGACATACAGAAAAATAACTGACAGAAAGTAAGTACACATAACAATGAAAAGCAAGAAATGCAGTGTACAAGGAATTAGCGTACAAGACAGTTATGGGTTAAATTCAGAGTACAAGACACTTTGTGTAAATAGAAAAATAGTAACTTGCTCGCGCAGGAGTTGAGCAGGAGTCAAGTGTAACGAGGCCGCTTGACTACTCACACAATCAAATTCAGGCACGAGAGCTGGGAACCCGTTGGTGGTCAGGATGCGGATGTAATGGCAAACATAGAAGCCACAGCTATGAGCATCATCCTGAGCAGGAACGCCTTGCTTGACTCGCGTAATTTCCATCGGTCTGGAGAGATGATAACCACCACACCCATGCGAGTATCCCTGCATGACACGGGTGAGAGTGCGATTGTATTCACGCAGTTGTTCACGCTGATGGATTAGTAAGGTACTAGGTTTGGAGTCGAAGATGATGATCCGTTGGTTCTTGAAGTCAATGTCAAGAAGAAACCAATGCGGGGATGTTGACAAGTAGGGGATGAGCACATGGTCTACCTCATCCCAGGGACGGAAGGAGTTCTCATATTTGCGACCCTGTATAATCTCGATCATTATTGCATCATCGAGCAGCTGAGCCTGCATGATCGGCAAACAGAGTTCCACCCTGGTATCTCTGCGAATGTGGAGAGGTAGCTTCTCGAGAAAGGACTTCTGTGCGAAGATGAACTGAGTCATCTCAATGTTATCCATTTCTTCACCGTCATGGAGTAGTCGACAAAGGTCAGGTCCGGTGAAGAAGGCTTCATAGCCGCAGGTCCTCGCAGTGGTATCCCCAGCAACATAAGTGTTGAATGCAGCCAGTTTAGCTGAGGTGCCTCCAGTAGCTACAATGCGAGGTGGGGCTAATAGTTGGTCGGTAGTGGTAGCGGCTGGGTTGCTGGGTGAAGCAGGCATTTTGTACTCAGCCGGACTTGGATGTGAAGTTGAGGGGCCTGGCTGAGTGGAAGAAGATGGTTGGCAGGGAGCAGCCGGGTGCTTCTTCATGCGGGTTGCAATGGGAACATCATCATCATCATCAGAATCTAGGATGGCCGTAGTTCTGTGGGCGCGCTTTCTCCCCCGCATGTAAGTGGCAGTAGGTTGAGGTTGTGAGTGACTCGGAGAAGGTACGGCTGGCTGTGGAGTATCGACTGGCTCAGGTGCAGGTCGGTCGGATGGCTATGGGAGTGTGTTTTTGACAGTCAGAGATATTTCACCACTGGCAAGACGATGACATTCTGACAGAATAGCTCCCAGAGTTGTAGTGAGTCCTTTATATTGCCTCTGGTAAGCTCCTTTGATATCTTCATAGTGTTCCTCCAGATGTCTAAACCCATCTGTGGTCGCACTTGTGAGTGATGTCATTTCTTGCTACACCTTGTCGAGGGTACGGTCTGAGGATTCAACTTGAGTTTGTACCTCTTCCATACTTGACTCCATGGTATCCATTCGTTCTTCAAAGGCCTGAGATACTGATGTCTTGAGGATGCCAGAGGAAATTAGTTTCTCAATGACCTTGCTTGCCAGAAGATCTACCTCTTCGGCTGTCAGAGAACGTGAGTGAGACGCAGCTGGTACTGGAATAGCCATTGGGATATTGGATGCAAACTCCTCACTCACTTGAGTGGCCACCTGATGAACGACATGTGCAGATGGTGTGGCCATCTCAGACCTTTCCACAATCTCACGGACTTGTGGGACAGCTCCTGCATCAGAGTCACTGGCTGCAACACGAGGAGTTTCTTCTTCTTCTGCTTCTTCTTCTACTACAATGCCTACCACCTCAGCATCATATGGAGTAGGTGTGACAGGTGAGTCCACCATGATAGGAGATGGGGCAACCACTGATACGGCTTCCACTGGGTCTCTTCTTACAAGACCCTGCTCGACTAACCAATTAATCAGATGGTCTCTATCTACCATCTGTTTACCAAAGGCGATCCATGTCTTCCGTAAATCAGCGGGGGTCATATGAGCCTTGGAATATTCCATATAAAAATCTTCTAGCTCAGACTCCCCAATAGTGCTCAACAGTACAGGTGTAGTACCCCCTATCCTCTAGGGTTTCCTGTGCTAGTGTTTGCCCTCCAACTGCAGGTTCTCTTACTTCTGCAGTATCCTTGGGCAGCTCGGTAGTAGGGGCCTCCTCAGGTGTAGAATTAGTGGGGAGATAAGTTCTGGCAATGTTCTCCACCACTTCAGTTATATGGATTGTTGCGGCGGATGTAGAGGAGCCCCTAGAAGTCTGTGAGACACGAACCGGCTATCGTGGTATGCGAACTGGGGCTCGTACAGAGCTGGCTGTGTCTCCTGCATGACTTCTTGCACCTGACTCAGGCCTCTTCATAGACTTGATCTCCAGCCGACCATCCTCATAAATACTTTTAAATATGTATTTGGTCGGCAGTGGCACTGAGGGCCTGTTGCAGAATACGTCAGGGTGCAGGAACCTAAGGACTTTGGTGAGAAGAAGTCCAAAGTGTCCCTTCTTGCTTTTGATCATGGAGTGTATCTGTGTTCCCCAGTCTACTCGTCTTCCCTGTAGAACATTGCACATGATCTTCATCTGCTCATGACTTGCAGAGTCATGAGCCGTCTTCTTACACAGTAGGCACTGTCCGATGACTATGAGAGTCGCCAGTGCCTGACTGGAAAACCCAATCTTCAGGGCTCCCTGACCTTGCTTTCCGGGATTGGAATACCCAAGAAAAGACTTACACTCTTCTCTGGAAAGACTAGAAAGAGGATCAAAGTTACCTTTCGAGAGTGGAAGTGCATCTCGGATTGTTTCGGCAGAGATATGAATCTCCACTCCGTGTACAGTTCCCACCAGGTCGTCTCCAGCGAATGCCATGGTCTCGTACAATTCCGAGACATCTTCTATCAATAAGTCTTGCATCCCTAAGCAAACAGATGCAATATCGGTTTCATCGAGGCGGCTTCTAAATTCGTCCAGCCAGCTGACTTTGGCGTCACCTATGGCTTCCCAGTCGATGATGAATCCCGGGACGATGTTGCATATGTCGTCAGCCATCGATGAGCTTGGTCCTTCCATTGAGCTTATGGAGAGAGAAAGAGACACTTGTAGAGAGAGATTGTAAGGTTCGAAGTTGGTCAGGAGAGAGAGAAAGAGAGAAAGAGAGAGAGAGACAGAGTTAAATAGAGAGAGAGAGAGAGTTCTAGGGTTAGGGTTCGAGTGTGAAAACGACGAACATACCTTCGAGCTCCGTCTCTATCAGTAACTTATATATGAGTTGAGAAGTGTATCGTAGAAGTCACTCACTCTGTCGGTTCGTCTTCGTGGTCCGCGTTCTTTTCTCTAACCCGCCTCTCTGTCATCCGGATCCACCCGTTGGAATATTCAAGCAATGATTCCACGTCACCCCTCAAGTCGGTGTAACTCCCATTTTAAGTGCACATTGACGTGCTGACGTGTCTACGATGCTTGAATAGTAAGTGACAGACTCCGTCTCGCTTCGATACTTTGGACTACGACTCTACGAAGCTGCATTAGGATGCTTCGAGGCTATGACCCTCAAGGCTTCGAAGCAGCAGTCTTCGATCCTGCAATTCTTCGATGCAGTTTGCTTCGAGGTCGACTGCGAATTCAGCGAGCGGTGGATTTTTCTGGACTTTTTCAACACTTAACAACACACATGAGATGCAAATGACAATTCACATAATATTATTCATGATGAACAGTGTTGTGAGTAGAATTGAAATTACATATCTAGAACTTGATTTTTTTCATCCGTAATACCTGGTTTACATGTATGCCTACTGCATCACTACCATTCAACTCTCCATTTACCTTATAAATGACTAAGTACTTCATCACACTACATATTGTGCGAGAAAATGATCACTATGTTAACATAGCAACCAGTAAACCATGATTTATCAATTGTAACAACCCAGTCATGAATTCTGAGTCTCCTCACATTTTTAGCAAAACTCACTCAACGGAGGCCTCACCCTCTCACTCTCGGATCAGCATGTGAGTTTGATTCAGGAACTAGAAGTACACTGTTTGGTAAGCTCATGGTCAACCAAATCTTACCACAACCCTGATCCAACAATGATTTTCAGTTCAGCATAGATGACTTGAGAGACAAGATGGCCCTATTGAGAATCAGAACACACACTCTATCCTTGTCTAATTTACAACATAGTAAAGGTAGAGTTTGGAGTTTGATCATTCAGATTGTCTGCGTGTAAGGACCCGTACCTCGAGTTAGTCACAGTTTTGCCTTCTGAGTAGTTTTTCTAGATTTTGACCTAGTGAATGGGCTCAAATGAATTCACGTGCAGAAGGAAAGATGCTTAGAATGATGTCCTCTATCTACCACAGAAGTTTCAGGCCAAACGGACATGTATGTGAGGTGCACGTGAAATGGGTCCATTTCACGTGCAAGTGTGGTTGTCTTCTACATGATGCAAGGAGGCTAGGGGTGAAGTTTGAGCGCATTTGGAGTGCATTTGGAGTTGCACGTGAATTGGGGAATTCACGTGCAAATTGGCATGCAGGCATGTTTTTGCATGGTTACCTTGGTTTTGTCATTCTAATCATCTTTTCTCAAAGGACCATGTTGGAATTGTGAATATTTTGGTGTGTATAGATGTGGGAAGGTCATAGCTTGTTCCATCAAAACTACATCGTTTTGATGCTGGGATTCACTTAATCAAAACTACGTCGTTTTGATGTTGTATTGTCTATATAAGGAGGAGAAGCCCCTCTGTTTTAGGGTTAGGGTTTGTTGCTCCACCAGCCGTCGCAGAGAGAGAGAGAGAGAGAGGGAAGGAGAGCTTCTGGTGGCTGCCGGAGCGTCTTGCATGGGTGGTTGGAGTCTTGCGTGGAAGCGGGAGCAGGAGAACACGCAAGGTAGGGGTTCTGTTCTTCCTAAATCCTCCTCTGTCCTAGGGTACTGGGGCAGATTATGGAGTTAAACCTGTTTATATATATATGTAATTCATATAGGTGTGATCTCCTATATGGAGGTTGGCCTTCGATGGCGATTTTGGTGTGTGTCTGGTGTTCGTGTGATGCATGAAAAGTGTTCGATAAAATGCCTGTGTGACATGCCTGCTACATGATTGAGAAAATGCCTGTGCGGGTGGGTTCATGAGCCTGTGAATTTATGTACACCAATTGTTTGCTTTTATACTTGTGAGGCTTTTCATGCTAAGTGTTTGATGTTATGTCTGTGTGACTAAGTGTGGCTATGTGTGCTGTGTTCTTGGAACCCGGTGGTCGTGGGAAGCCCGGGACTGTTCTTGGAACCCGGTGGTTGTGGAAGCCCGGGACTGTTCTTGGAACCCGGTGGCTGTGGAAGCCCGGGAGTGTTTATGTACCAGCCTGTGTATGATTGTATTTGCTGCTATAGCCTGTAATTATATCTGGTGGAATAATTGTATCATGACACAAAGACTTGTACACAAGGCATGTAGATATTGGGTGCATGGGATGGGTTGGGGAGACATAATCCCTACTGAGCTGTGGTTGCTCACCCCTCCTACCATGTTGTTTTCTTTACAGAAACCTACAGGCGTTAGGTGGGAACACCAAGGTGGAAGTCCTGCTTGTGGTTTGCTTATTATTATTTCGGGTTATGCTGCTTTTCTTTATGTACGCTTTGTAACCCCAGTGGGGAGGTATTGTAATGTGGAGTTCAATGTAATAAAAGTATGTTTTGGACGTATTTGCTATGTTTGGGCTCAATAAATATAAGATTGTTCTCTGAATATAAAGTGTGAGGTGTATGTTGTATTCTAACCCCTCTATCCAACTTGGGTAAAGGGAGGGTCACGTTCCGGTCTCATCGGGTTGGAAATCCGGGGCATGACAATATGGTATCAGAGCATGGTCTAGTTGGCCTAGGGTAGTGGGCGGATCTGGTTATCCTGAGTCCTTTGGAGGAATCTGGAGGGACGTACCTGATCAACACGGTCCTCTTGGAGCCTCTAAGGTGTATTTGGGGTAGTCCAGACCTGAGGTAGGATTTGCATGCATTGGCATTAGGGCACTAGTTGCATTTGTTGCCATGTGTGAAGGATGTGAATAACATGATTATGTGTGAACTGTGCAACTCTGAATATTCTTGGAATGCCTTGGGTGTGACTACAATGTGGACTGTGTTGTGTGCGATATTGATTGATGCAATGGTTAAAATGTGTGTGATGCCATGTACTGCTTAACTTGATAATGGGGCAGAGGTAGTCAACTTGTTAGTAGTCGAACACGTTCTGACGTTTGTGCTTCTTACTTCATGTAGTAAGAATGCCACCGAGGAGAGTGATGCGTGCGTCCGGGGTAGTGGCTGATGAGTCATCTGCCCATGAGGGCCCGGGTGCGGGACAATCCGTTGGAGGACATGCACTGTTGCTGGCGCAGCTGCGAGAAGGCATCTGGTTGGAAGTCCAAGAGCTGAGGGAGGGTATGCGGCAAGAAGTCCGGGAGGAGGTGCGCCGTGAGATGGCGGCACAGCAGGTGGTGCCACCCCCACCGCCACCACCAGCAGGGGAGCTACCCCGGGAGTGTGAGGGTTCTCCGCGTGGTATACCGACTCGTGCAGAGGATGATGTGGTGACACGGTTCCGAAAGGAACAACCTCCACGATTTAAAGGGGGGAGGACCCGGTGTTAGGCGAGCACCGGGCCGAGGCAAATCGAGCATGTGTTTTCCTTTCTCCTACCCCGGGAGGAGGATAAGGTGAGACCGGCCATTCGGCACTGGGAAGGGGATGCTCTGGAGTGGTGGTTGAGTGTCGCAGGGAGCCGTGCGGTGCGGTTCATGCTTTGGGAGGAGTTTCTACGTTCTTCCATGATGAGTTCTTCCCGGAATCTTTGAGATGGCGAGAAGAGAGAGGAATTTGGCAGCTGAAGCAAGGATCAAAGACGGTGCCCGAGTATGAGCGGGAGTTCCGGAGCTCGAGTAGGTTTGCCCCCGAGACAATGGCAAAGGAGGACTTGAAGGCCCACAAGTTCACTCGGGTCTTAGGCCAGCCCTTAGGCGGAGGGTGGCGATTCTACGTTTGAGGACCTCGCTGAGGTTGTTGAGACAACACGTATAGGCGAGAGGGAGCCGGAGGATGGGAGGCAGGTCCATCAGGGTCGCCAGGTTGCAAGGTGGGTCCGAACGCGATTCGGGGTCCAAGAGGCCTAAGACCAGGGAGAGAGATAGCAGTTCCTTCCGCAGCAGGGGACAGACATTGGTGAACCCAGGGAGGTCTAGCTTTGGCGGTGGTAGACAGGGCGGTCCAGCAGGAGGTCTCCCCAGCGGTTGTCACTGCTGTGGGGAGCAAGGCCACTTGAGGAAGGAGTGTCCAAAGAGGGACTAGAAATGCCATAGTTGTGGACGAGAGGGCCATCTGAGCCGGGTTTGCCGGAGTGGCAACAGGGGAGTTGGAGGCATGACATCCAGGACAAGGAGTGATGCCAGTTTCCGTGCACCAGCAGAGAGACCAGCTCGTCAGTGGCCGGCTAGTCAGGCAGGATCGAATCAGACCCGACCCCAGGAGAGGCCGGAGCGACAGCAGACTGAAGCTGGAGGCAGCCTTGGCGGGAAGCGCCCAGTGAGTGAGCCGACCAGTGGCACAGGCCAAGGGAGGGTGTTTGCACTAGAGGCGACGTACCCGGAGGAGGCTGAGCTACCACCCCCACCAGCTGAGGGTGGAGCAGAACCATCGGTGGTTAGAGGTACCCTTTTGATCTCCCGTACATTAACTTCTGTTCTTTTCAATACAGGTGCATCGTGTTCGTTTGTTGCTGAGCTTGTGATAGATAGCTTGGGGTTAGCTTGTGTGGAGGCAGCGAAGCCCCTAGTTGTTGAGTCTCCAGTGGGGGGTATGATTGAAATGTGACGTGTCTGCCGTGACTGTGTGTTAACCATAGGAGAGGTGGAGCTGAGTTTTGACTTGCATGTAATGCCTTTGAGGGCGTTTGACCTGATCTTGGGTATGGATTGGCTTATGGCTTTCTAGGCCAAGATAGACTGTTATCGGCGGCGGGAATCCTTCGTGACACCTGCAGGGACCTCTTGCACCCTGCAGGGGGAGTGGGACTGTGAGGCGAGTCGGGCCGGGCCAGTGTTGGACCAGTGGGATGCCATTACCCACAGGTTGGCAGCCCTGACCTTTGCTTGGAGGGGAAGGTGGAAAAGAGGGTGTGGCCCGCTGTTGTGGACCAATTTCAGGATGTTTTTCCTGAAGAGTTGAGGAGTTTGCCACCTAAGAGGAGTGTGGAGTTCACCATTGAGTTGGTGCCGGGGACGGGTCCGATTTCCCAAGTAGCGTATCGTATGGGGCCAGCTGAGTTGAGGGAGCTTCAGAGGCAAATCGAGGAGTTGGTGGGCCAGGGGTATATCAGTCGAGTACCTCACCTTGGGGTGCTCCGGTGCTCTTTGCAAAGAAGGCGGATGGCACACTACGCCTCTGCATAGATTACAGAAGCCGAATACGTGACTGTGAAGAACAAGTATCCATTGCCTCGGATAGATGACCTGTTTGACCAGTTGAGCGGAGCCCAGTGGTTTTCCAAAATAAATTTACGGTCGGGGTATCATCAGTTGAGGGTTAGGGAGGAAGACATCCCTAAGACGGCCTTTCGGTGCAGGTATGGGCACTACGAGTGGATAGTGATGCCTTTTGGGCTCACTAATGCCCCGGTAGTGTTTATGCATTTGATGAACCAAGTCTTTGCCCCATACTTAGACTCGTTCGTGGTGGTGTTTATAGACGATATCTTGGTATATTCCAAGACCGAGAGGGAGCATGTGGAGCATTTGGCAACAGTGTTGCAAATCTTGAGGGATCAGCGGTTGTTTGCTAAGTTTAGCAAATGCAAGTTTTGGATGCAGGAGGTCCATTTCCTTGGCCACGTAGTATCCGCTGAAGGGGTTAGAGTGGACCCAGCCAAGATTGAGGCGGTATCATCATGGGAGAGGCCAACCAATGTTTTTGAGATTCGTAGCTTTCTTGGTTTGGCAGGCTATTATCGCCGTTTTGTAGAGGGGTTCTCCCGTTTGGCAGCTCCTATGACGGCGTTGACTAGGAAAGGAGTAAAATTTGAGTGGACGGACAAGTGCCAGCAGGCGTTTGAGACTCTAAAAACTCGTTTGACCACTGCACCTGTGTTGAGGTTGCCTAGGGAGGATATTCCGTATGAGGTGTATTGTGATGCGTCCAGGGTTGGTTTGGGGTGTGTGCTTATGCAAGAGCACAATGTGGTAGCTTATGGGTCAAGGCACTGAAGCCTCATTAGCAGATTATCCTACTCATGATCCGGAGTTGGCGGCTGTCATCTTCGCCCTGAAGAGTTGGCAGCACTACCTCTTGGGGGAAAAGTTTGTGGTGTTCTCAGAACACAAGAGCCTTCAGTACATCTTTACTCAGAAGGACTTGAATTTGAGGCAAAGGAGATAGGTGGAGTATTTGCAGACCTTTGACTTTACTCTTGCCTATACCCCGGGCAAGGGTAATGTTGTAGCTGACGCGTTGAGCGAGAAAGGGAAAGCTGAGGTGGCCGTGAGAGAGTGGAAGCTAATGGAGCGATTGGCGATGTTGCGGCTGCGCTTGTTGTTCGTGATGGTGGGACAATCCCGAGTCCTTTGGTGGTTGTGCCTGAGTTGTACCAGCGCGTCCGGGAGGAACAATGGGTGACATCGAGTGTGAGGTTCTCCGTGCCCGTATTGAGGCCGGGGAGCTATCCGAGGACTGGACCAGAGGGTCCTGAGCATGAGTTGTCATTTTAGGGGCGGTTGGTAGTGGCTTCTTCCCTCGGGGATGAGGTGATGAGGGAGTTTCACCAGGTCTAGAGTTCTTTGTGCATCCAAGGGGGTACGAAGATGTACCATGCGCTTCGGGCACATTTTTGGTGGCCTGGGATGAAACGCGATGTGGCTGCCTTTGTTTCGCGGTGCCTCACGTGTCAGCAGGTGAAGGCAGAACATCAGCGGCCGGCGGGCATGTTACAGCCATTGCCCATAGCGGAGTGGAAGTGGGACCACATCACGATGGACTTTGTGACTAGTCTTCCACCCACCACTGGGAGGAAGGATATGATCTGGGTGATTGTGGATCGACTCACAAAGTCGGCTCATTTTCTTGCTGTTCGCGAGCGGGACTCCATTGGGACCTTGAGTCAGCTCTACATGAACGAGATTGTGAGACTGCATGGCGTACCATCATCGGTTGTCTCTGACCGGGATTCGAGGTTCACTTCCCGTTTTTAGGCAGGTTTGCAGGAGGCTATGGGGACCAAGCTTCACCTGAGTACAGCCTTTCACCCTGAGACTGACGGTCAGACTGAGAGGACGAATCAGACCATGGAGGACATGTTGAGGGCTTGTGTGCCAGATTTTGGGGGTTCGTGGGCAACTCACCTTCCTTTGGTGGAGTTTGCCTACAACAACAGTTATCAGGCCTCCATTGGGATGGCTCCTTTTGAGGCGTTGTATGGACGGCCGTGTCGATCACCTTTGTGTTGGACCGAGGTGGGGGAGACAGCTCTTTTGGGACCACAGTTGGTTCAAGAGGCTACCGAGAAGGTTAAGTTGATTCGTCAGCGTTTGTTATCAGCTCAAAGTCGGCAGAAATCTTATGCGGATCAGCGGCGGCGACCTTTGGAGTTTTCTGTTGGTGATCATGTGTTTCTTCGCGTTTCTCCACATCGTGGACATCGACGGTTTGGGCGAGGTTCCAAGCTATCTCCGCGGTTTATTGGTCCTTTTGAGATTCTGGATCGTGTGGGGCCTGTAGCCTACCGCTTAGCGTTACCACCGCAGCTGAGTCAAGTGCACAATGTATTCCACGTGTCCCAGTTGCGGATGTATCACCCTGACCCCACTCATGTGATCGATTGGGGAACATTGGACATTGAGGATGACATGTCCGTTGTTGAGGCCCCTATCCATATCCTAGATCGGCGAGAAAAGCTTTTTGTGGTCATGCTATTCCTTTGGTTCGCGTGCTGTGGCAGCACCGTGGCATTGAGGAGGAGACTTGGGAGCGTGAGTCCGTGATGCGTGAGCAGCACCCAGAATTGTTCGAGGACGAACAATCTTAAGCGTGGGAGGTGGCTGTTGGCCAAGCGATAGTGATGTGTTTTCTTGTATTAGTTGTGTATGATTTGGTGTATTAGCTGTGGCAGCACCGTGGCATTGAGGAGGAGACTTGGGAGCGTGAGTCCGTGATGCGTGAGCAGCACCCAGAATTGTTCGAGGACGAACAATCTTAAGCGTGGGAGGTGGCTGTTGGCCAAGCGATAGTGATGTGTTTTCTTGTATTAGTTGTGTATGATTTGGTGTATTGTCTTTTAGACATATGTTCATATTTGTGATGTGTTTTGAGGTGTATTTGTGACACACATGCGGATGTGTTATATACAATATTGTGATGCATGTGGTTATGGATTATATGGATTATGGTGGTACCTTGTTATGTGCTGTTATGTGCTGTGCGCGGTGTATGACCCATTTGGGTGTTGTGGCTCGTCGTGTGGCAAATGGGTAGCTTGAGTTTATTTTCCTCGTATGTCATTTCTTTTCGAGGACGAAAAGTCTTAAGGGGGAGAGGATGTAAGCACCCGTACCTCAAGTTAGTCACAGTTTTGCCTTTTGAGTAGTTTTTCTAGATTTTGACCTAGTGAATGGGCTCAAATGAATTCACGTGCAAAAGGAAAGATGCTTAGAATGATGTCCTCTATCTACCACAGAAGTTTCAGGCCAAACGGACATGTATGTGAGGTGCACGTGAAATGGGTCCATTTCATGTGCAAGTGTGGTTGTCTTCTACATGATGCAAGGAGGCTAGGGGTGAAGTTTGAGCGCATTTGGAGTGCATTTGGAGTTGCACGTGAATTGGGGAATTCACGTGCAAATTGGCGTGCAGGCATGTTTTTGCATGGTTACCTTGGTTTTGTCATTCTAATCATCTTTTCTCAAAGGACCATGTTGGAATTGTGAATATTTTGGTGTGTATGGATGTGGGAAGCTCATAGCTTGTTCCATCAAAACTACGTCGTTTTGATTCTGGGATTCACTTAATCAAAACTACGTCGTTTTGATGTTGTATTGTCTATATAAGGAGGAGAAGCCCCTCTGTTTAGGGTTAAGGTTTGTTGCTCCACCAGCCGTCGCAGAGAGAGAGAGAGAGAGAGGGAAGGAGAGCTTCTGGTGGCTGCCGGAGCGTCTTGCGTGGGTGGTCGGAGTCTTGGGTGGAAGCGGGAGCAGGAGAACACACAAGGTAGGGGTTCTGTTCTTCCTAAATCCTCCTCTGTCCTAGGGTACTGGGGCAGATTATGGAGTTAAACCTGTTTATATATATATGTAATCCATATAGGTGTGATCTCCTATATGGAGGTTGGCCTTCGATGGCGATTTTGGTGTGTGTCTGTGTGACATGCCTGCTACATGTTTGAGAAAATGCCTGTGCAGGTGGGTTCATGAGCCTGTGAATTTATGTACACCAATTGTTTGCTTTTATACCTGTGAGGCTTTTCATGCTAAGTGTTTGATGTTATGTCTGTATGACTAAGTGTGGCTATGTGTGCTGTGTTCTTGGAACCCGGTGGCTGTGGAAGCCCGGGACTGTTCTTGGAACCCGGTGGCTGTGGAAGCCCGGGACTGTTCTTGGAACCCGGTGGCTGTGGGAGCCCGGGACTGTTCTTGGAACCCGGTGGCTGTGGAAGCCCGGGAGTGTTTATGTACCAGCCTGTGTATGATTGTATTTGCTGCTATAGCCTGTAATTATATCTGGTGGAATAATTGTATCACGACACAGCACTTGTACACAAGGCATGTAGATATTAGGTGCATGGGATGGGTTGGGGAGACATGATCCCTACTGAGCTGTGGTTGCTCACCCCTCCTACCATGTTGTTTTCTTTACAGGAACCTACAGGCGTTAGGTGGGAACACCAAGGTGGAAGTCCTGCTTGTGGTTTGCTTATTATTATTTCGGGTTATGCTGCTTTTCTTTATGTACGCTTTGTAACCCCAGTGGGGAGGTATTGTAATGTGGAGTTCAATGTAATAAAAGTATGTTTTGGACGTATTTGCTATGTTTGGGCTCAATAAATATAAGATTGTTCTCTGAATATAAAGTGTGAGGTGTATGTTGTATTCTAACCCCTCTATCCAACTTGGGTAAAGGGAGGGTCACGTTCCGGTCTCCTCGGGTTGGAAATCCGGGGCGTGACACTGCGTGAGTTGTCTCTTTTCTTTTGTAGAGCACCAATTTTCAGTGCTTATTCATGAGCCTTTTTACAAGGACAGAGCTCAACGCAATATCTTTCTGAATCACATGACCATACAATTTTACCTCTAGCTATTACTCTAATAGAGACACAAACTGGGAGAATAGTGAGGACTCCCCCTTAGATAGGCAGTCAATCTATTTTCTAGCTTTTGCCTTTTTCACCTTGCCTTTTTCTAGTGAAGGGTAGTGGCTCTTCTTAAGTAATAAGCTTTTTATGATTCTAAAATACTACAGTCTCAGTCATCCTGCATTAAATCATTGAGGATCCTTTCCGTGCAAGCCAACAGTACCATGAGATACAACAGTTCCTGCTAGTTAATGAATGCAATACCACACAGGTGATATTCACTCAGAATAAAATAGCAAGTAGTTGGAATATCTTCTAATTTAAACATAAAGGGAATTGCACTCATTTCACTCAAGACTTGAGGATTCATGACAAGTTGCACAAAGGACTTGAACCAGGTTCAGAGGTGCCAAGTTTCATCCATGTAATTTCTCACTTTCCCGCAGTAGATATGCATGAATCACACTTAGCCATTACTAATTTTCATGGACACATAAACGGTAATTAACAGTGTCATACTTATGTTCATGCACAGGTAATTAGGTTGAAATGAAACACAAGACATGCTGTGCGACTTATGAATTTAAATCCAACATGCCAAGTTTTGTCAGAAGTTCATTGAACCTGGCTTCTTGCAGTGGTTTGGTGAATATGTCGGCAAGCTGGTCATCAGTGGATATGTACTCCAGGGAAATGTCTTTCTTTAGCACATGATCACGTATGAAGTGATGTCTGACCTCAATGTGCTTGGTTTTGGGATGCATAACAGGATTGTTGGAGATTGTAATGGCACTTGTATTGTCACAATATAGAGGCACGGCCTTCAGGTTAAACCCATAGTCTGAAAGTTGACTGGCCATCCAAAGCAATTGAGCACAACAGCTTCCTGCAGCAATATATTTAGCTTCAGTTGTGGAAGTTGAAACTAAATTCTGTTTCTTGCTAAACCAGGATACAAGTCTGTTGCCTAAAAGTTGGCATGTTCCACTTATGCTCTTTCTATCAATCCTGCATCCGGCAAAGTCTGCATCTGAATATCCTCTCAATTTAAAATCAGACTCTTTTGGATACCATAGTCCCAAATTCTCAGTTCCCTTCAAATACCGCATAATCCTCTTGACATGTGACAAGTGGAATTCCTTGGGATTAGCTTGGTACCTGGCACAGACGCATGTTGCAAACATTATGTCAGGTCTGCTTGCTATTAGGTACAGCAAGGATCCAATCATACTTCTGTATTCTGAGATATCCACCTCCTTGCCTGCTTCATCCATATCCAGTTTGGCGTTTGTAGGAATGGGAGTTTTCATGTGTGTCACATCAGCCATCTTAAACTTCTTCAGAATCTCCTTTGTGTATTTGGTTTAACTAATAAAGATCCCATCCTCCAACTGTTTGACCTCCAATCCAAGGAAGAATGAGAGTTCTCCCATCATACTCATTTTATATTCACTTTTCATTAGATGGGAGAAGTCTTCACATTGCTTTTTGTCCCTTGATCCGAAAATGATGTCATCCACATAAATTTGGACTATCAAGGGTGATCCTTTTCCTTCCTTGAGAAACAGTGTGGGGTCAATTTTGCCTTTTCTGAACTTATTTTTGATCAGAAACTCTAACAATGTTTCATACCACGCTCTGGGAGCTTGTTTTAGTCCATAAAGAGCCTTTCTCAGTTTGTATACCTTGTGCTCTTGGTTTGGCTCTTGAAATCCGGGTGGTTGTTCAACATAGACTTCTTCTTGGAGGTCTCCATTCAAGAAAGCACTCTTGACATCCATCTGATAAACTTTGAAGTCCTTGAATGCTGCATATGCTAAGAACATGCGAATGGCTTCCAATCTAGAAACTGGTGCAAAGGTTTCATCGTAGTTGATTCCTTCTTCTTGTCTGTATCCTTTTGCAACCAGTCTGGCCTTGTTTCTGATTACAACACCATCAGCATCAAGTTTGTTTCTGAAAATCCATTTCACGCCAATGACTTGCTGTGATCTTGGCCTGTTGACCAACTCCCATACTTTCTGTCTTTTGAACTGATTTAATTCTTCTTGCATTGCATCAATCCAATGGTGATCCTGAACTGCATCATCAACTGATTTTGGCTCCACTTGTGATAGGAAACACATATACAGATTTTCATGAAGTGTGACAGCCCTTGTTTTAACTCGAGCAGCAGGATCTCCAATTATTAGTTCAGAAGGGTGGTCCTTTAACCTTCTTCTTGTCTTTGGAAGGTCTTCTCTTTCTTCATGATGGATGCCTAATTTCTCAATGTCAGGTTCTTGGTCTAGTAGAAGTGGCTGAGTCCGAACAGGTTGAATGATAGATTCATGATTTTCTGCTGATTTTTGACTTGGTTCCTCAGCAACCGGTCCAGCTCTGTGTTCATCAGGTTCGGGTGCATCTTCCATTGTTTCTGTTGTAGTGGGATTATCTGTGTCTTGGTCTTCTACAATGACAATGTCCTGCACTTCATTTACATTTGGGTCTCCTTTCTGCATTCCATGGTTAGTCTCATTAAAAGAAACATGAATAGACTCTTCAACAACTTTGGTTCTTCTATTAAATACACGATAAGCCTTGCTAGTCATGGAATATCTAACAAGATATCCATCATTTGATTTGGCATCAAACTTGTTCAAGTAATCCTTGTCGTTGTTCAGAATGTAGCAAGTACACCCGAAGATCCTTAGGTGACCAATGTTTGGTCTCCTTCCCTTCCATAACTCATAGGGTGTTTTCATGGCTCGTTTGTTAATTAGAGTTCTGTTTTGTACATAACAAGCAGTGACAACAGCTTCGGCCCATAGGGATTTTGGGAACTAAGCTCCTGTCAACATGGTTCTAGCTGCTTCAACTAATGTTCGATTCTTTCTTTCAGCTACTCCATTTTGTTGTGGAGTTCTTGGTGTTAAGAAATTATGCTGGATACCATGATCAGTACAAAACTCTAACATATCAGAAAATTCAAATTCCTTGCCATGATCGCTCCGAATGTACTTAATAGAGAGACTCTTAACATTTGTAACCCAATTGAAGAGTTCAACAAGATTCTCAAATGTTTCAGTTTTGTTTTTGAGAAACATGACCCATGTGTATCTGGTATAGTCATCTACTACTGCAAGAAAGTATCATGCACCAAATAAGGAAGACACATTTATTGGTCCACATAGGTCCATGTGCGAAGTTCGAGTGGTTGTGTGATTGAGGTTTTATCTACACTCTTAAAAGAATGTTTAACCTGCTTACCCAGCTGACAATCCCTACAAGGGTGTTCTTTCTCATAAACATGCTTGGGTAAGCCCTCAACCAAATCCAGAGATGCCAGTTTAGACATAGTCTTAAAGTTTAAATGACCAAATCTCTTGTGCCATAACCAACTAATATCAGGTGAAGCTTTGGACAGTAAACAAATTGGTTCATCAGATTGAGCATTACCAAAGACCAACTTGTAGACATTGCCTTGTCTATGCCCATTTAGTTTCACCTCTTTGGAGACAGGGGTCCATAATCGTGCGGTGTGTTTAGTGAACAAAACTTCATAACCCTTGTCACACAATTGACTTATGCTCAACAAGTTATGTTTAAGACCTTGAACAACAGATACATTCTGAATGGACACAGAACCATTAGAGAGAGTACCCTTATCAACAATTTAACCCTTTTTATTGTCCCCGAAAGTGACAGATGAAGCTACAACCTCCCTTACCTCACTCAATAGAGAGGCATCATCTATCATGTGCACAGAACAGGCACTGTCAAGATACCACTAGCTAGGAATTGATCTTTTGTTTCCGGTGGCTGCTTTCAGCTTCAGGTACCTGTTCCTACACAATGAACAACTAAGTCTTGGGAGCCCAATTAAGATTGGGCTTTGGGTAAGTGAAAGCTGCAGTAGACAATTTAGGTTTCCAATAAGAAGGGGCATATTTAACTTTCCATGCTAATCTTGGTGATCCTTCATTAGATTTATTAGCAGGGTTAATCTTTAGAGCTTCAGCACGTTTTCCTTCCTTATTGTTGTCTTTGGCAGCTTTAGTAGGCACATGTTTGATAGTTTTCTTCACAGGCCTGGTCTTTAAGTCTTTTAAATGGGTAGCCTGTGTGTGCCTGGTATGTTTCTTCCTATCAGAGTTGCTGTTGCACTGCAAATTGTTAGTGAAATTAAGCTGTTTAAGATTTACCCTAATTTCTGTGGCAATCTCCTTCCTAAGATACTCAGGGTAGAGTCTGCACTGATAGAAGAGGTGACCAACTTCACAGCAGATGGGGCAAGTGACAGGTTTAGGTTGAACACTCTATCTCAAGGGTTTTGCTGGAGTGTTAAGAGGTTTCCTAGGTTTTCTCACATATCCTAGACCGTTCTTAACTCTTCCACTAGAGACAAACTTAGGCTGGAAGGCAGCAGCCTTGCTGGATAAACCAGTCTCAAATGTAGTAGTGTGTCTACTTGGTTTTGTCTCTGAGATAACTACACCCTTACCCTTGCATTGGGATGTAGAGGACAGGTTGACTGAAGGTTCAGCTTTGAGTTCTTTCTTAGCAACTACTGCATCACTGTCCTGAGATGCAACAGTACCCAGGTCTTTGAGTTCGGGTGTTACTGGTTTGGGTGAACTAGTAACAGCCATTGATACCTCTTTTCCACAATCAACGAGCACACTGCCAGCAGGAACAAAGCTAGCAAGACACTTGGTCTGTACAGGGTAAGTCTGGGCCTTGGCTATTTGGTCTTCAAAGAAACCTAGACCTAAGGCTAGACCTTTAACATCTGGAGTAGTCCTAAAGTGGGCTGCAATCTCAGCAGAGTCTTGCCACTTTTTACTGATTTGTCTTTCTTTTTCCAGTTGTATTTTGGTTTTAGCTAGTTCCTTTTCAAGCCTATCGATGTCTTTATTAGCCATTTTTAGTTGACCAGCTTTGTCCAAAAGATCATCGTGTGTGCTTCTCATCTCACTCACTTCAGCTCTTAATCTTTTCTCTGTTCTTTCATAATCATCTATAGAGTCTCTATATTCACATGAAAGCCGTTCCAGTTTAGAATAGCATCTTTCTTTGTCAGCTTTCATAGGAAGAAATTGTTCCTCTATTTCTTTAAGAGCTCTATAGGTATCTTCATATTCAATGTAGAGCTGTTCATAGGTTCTTACCTTGAGGGGAGGTGAATGGTCAGCCATGAAGCAGATGAGACATTTTTCCTTCTTCTCCTCATCAGATGATTCTTCTTCCTCCTCAGTTTCACTGTTAAACTTGTTAGTGACAAGAGCCTTCTTCCTCTTGTCATCCTTTCCGCTTGAGGAGCCTTTGGTCTTCTTCTTCTGCTCAGCTGCCTCCTTTTTCTCCCTCTTCAGCTTATAACAGTCAGCAGTGAAGTGGCCAGGCTTGTTACAGTGATAGCATTGCAACTTGTCCTTATCTTTTCCCTTACAGAAAGATGAGGAAGGTTACCTTGCTTTCCTTCTGTAGTTCCCCCTTCTTTTCAACAGTTTCTTGATCAGAAATGCCACTTCTTCATCTGAGGCACTATCTGAGCCAAGTTCATCAGCTTCATCTTCTTCCTCTTCTGAAGATGGTTCCCGTGGTTCAGTAGCAACCTTAAAAGCAACAGACTTCTCCTTTTTCTTGGAAGGATTCTCAAATGCCTCAAGCTCTTCTTTTTGTATTTCAAACATCTTGAGGTCCCCATATAATGCTTCCAAGGCACAAGTCTTCCATTCCTTCAGCTGACGGATGGCTGATGTCTTTATCAGGAGTCTCAAGGGTAGAGATCTCAGAAATTTGTCATTTTTGTCCTTCTAAGAGATCTCAACGTTGTAAGTCTTCATCCGTTGAATTAGACCTGCGAACCGTTTATACATACTGTCCAGTGACTCCTTCGGTTCACATCTAAAGGCTTCATACTCTTGTTTGAGCATGGAGATATTGTTGTCCTGTATTTGCTCATCTCCTTCGTAGATGAGACAGAGCTTGTCCCATACCTCTTTAGCAGTCTCCAGATCTTGCACATCCGTGAACATGTCATCATCGAGTGCAGAGAAAAGTATGGCTTTTGCCTTGAAGCCGAGCTTTAGTTTCTTCTGCAGACCTCTCTGCATACTCTTTGGTGTGAAAGGTCTGTTCTTTATTGTTTCCCAGAGATAGGTGTCGAGCATGTCCAGGTGTGCTCTCATTCTCACTTTCCATTTTGAAAAGCGTGCGGGTGTGTACATAGGTACTTGGGAGGATGAACTAGGCAAAACATCATAGAAGTCTTCTTGTTCTTTCTTATTGCTTCTAGTACTCGGTTCTTCCTGCTCCTGGTCTCCAGTCGCTCCTTCCTCTGGAACACGACTGGCTTCAAGTTCCTCAACAGGAACTGGAGCTTGCTCGGGAGTTGGAGCTGCACTACTAGAATCCATGTCGGCCATTAGGGATCTCCACAAAGTTGTAGAACTGCTCTGATACCAATTGTAGGTCCCAAAGTGAGTCTAGAGGGGGGGGGGTGAATAGACTTTCTTCGTGCATGGAAGCTAGACTATTGGCTGGTTTTGGATTACTCTAGCGATGACTATGACAGAAGTATTGTGAGGATAAAGTGAGTGATAATGAACTATCAAACAAAACTGAGATAAGAGTAAATGCTCTTCTGTCAACAAATCTCAGTTGTGAAAGAGATGGTTTATGATAGATCAAAGTGTGGAAAACAAACGACACTGAGATCAAGACTTAATGAAAGTGCTAGATATTTGATAAACAAGAGATTCGTGAATACTCAACCAGATTGCTTTTGTTCTTGACTCACACGGCGCACAGCACTTCTTTAATTTCTCTCAGAGTTTCTCTCACTTTTTTTTTCTAAGTCCGTCAGAACAACTTTTTTGTGTTCTGTGTGTTTCCTTCTTTTGAGAGAGAGGTTAAACTCTTGATTTTGTCGTTAAGTGCGTGAGAGATATATTTTTAAGATTAAAGTGCTCGTTCGCCATGAAGTCCATCCCGACAGACTGACTTCCCGCCACTGAAAATGCGGAATGTCAGGGGATGGGTTGATCTGCTTTGATTTGCAGATCAGATGCCCTTACTGCGTATTTGGCATGCAGTCGATCCTGGACGTTCATCCGTGGATGGTAGTTGGCAGCAATTAATGTGTCATTAATGCGCTCAACTGCTCGGGACGGCACAGACTTGCTGTACAAACCCTAGCTGACAATATCACTAAGTGGCTATGTTTAGGGTTGTAAGTTTGCCTCGGAGGTAGATGCCTCGTAGGTTCGGTGACTCGAAGATTTCAGTTAGCACCTGTAGAAAGTTGCAAAGTTTTGCTTCAGGCTTTATGGTGTTTCTACGAGTCCATGACTCACATCTTCGAGTCTTCGAGGCTAGAGGTCAGGTTGGATTAGCCTTTTGTGTCACTCTATTAACTAAATTCTATGACTCTACGAGTCTGCGACTCTTCGAATAACGCTTAGAGTGACTTCTTCGAGTCCATCTAATCTACCTATTATTGTAGCTACGAGTCTACGACCCTAGTTCTGCGGGTTTACGACCTTCAAGTCTCTCAGTTTACTATATTTGACTAAGTAGTATGAAAATCTTCGACTCTACGAGTCTTCAACTTCGCTTTTCTACCTTAGTCTTTCACAGAGGCTCATAAACTGAGTTTCTGTATAGCTACGACCCTTTAGCTACAACTCTCCGCCATTGATCTCCGAGTCTAGAAGTGTGGCGATTTCTCTATAGTGACTGTGTCCCTTGAGTCTATGACTCTACGACTCTACAACCCTTGAGTTACAGTTTCATTTGTTTGCCAGTCTTTATAGCATCGACTCTTCGACCTTCAACCTACGAGTCTACGAGTCCAATTTCTTAACAATGTTCGAAGGCTTCGACTCTACGACTTTCAATCTACGAGTCTACGAGTCCGGTTTTCTCTACACTGTTCGAAGGCTTCGACTCTGCGACTTTCGATCTACGAGTCTACGAGTCCTGTTTTCTTAACAGTTTTCGAAGGTTTTGACTCTACGAGTCTTCGAGTCTAGTGGCAATTTAAGTTCTGTTAATTGACTTAAGTATTTATAGGGACTCTACTATTTTGCGTGCTACGAGTGTACGAGTCATTTAGCTTTGGTTACTGTTCTTAAAAAATTTTCGACTCTACGAGTCTCCGAACTTATTAATGCTTACAGTAATACTCTCTTTTCCGTACTATAACTCTACGACCTTCGACCCTGGATCTACGAGTCGCAATGTTCTGTCACTGTTTCGCCTTAAGTCTCTAGACTCTACGAGTCTAAGTCTCTTGCCAATACGTCCTATGATAGTTTCACTTCTACGAACTTCGACTCTTCAACCCTGCGACCTTCGGTTCTTTGAGTCTCCAGACTTAGACTATATTTTGACAGCTTCATCAAATCCTATATTTCCAACAGTTCTCATCAACCTTAACTTCGCTTGAAGTCATGACTTTTTCGAGCCTTGGAAGAAATACTCTATAGCCCTTTGTCTGATATGAGTATCCAACAAAAGTTCCTTCCTCAGATCTGGCATTAAACTTTCCTCTGCCTTGCTCCTTTATTTTTACAAAGCAAGGATTTCTAAATATTCTGAAGTATTTGGCTGTTGACTTCTTCCCACACCATAATTCATAAGGTGTGCAGTCTGTTCTTGGCCTTAGAGTTAGTCTGTTCAGGAGGTGTACTGCTGTTCTTGTTGCCTCTATCCAAAACCTTGCATGTAGATTCGCTTCTAGCAATAAGGTTCTGCCCATTTCAATGATAACCTTGTTCTTCCTTTCAACAACTCCATTTTGTTGTGGAGTTCTTGCTGCTGATAGTTGATATTGAATCTCATGTTTATCTAAATATATTTCAAAGGCCTCATTTGTAAACTCCGTACCCTGATCAGATCTTAAAATCTTAATCTTTCGACCACAGTCATTTTCAGCCATTCTTCTGTACTTCTTGAAGCAATCCAGAGCTTCTGTCTTGTGCTTTAAATACATAATGCAGGTTCTCCTAGTGAAATCATCCACAAATAAGATGAAATATCTCTCACCATTGAGTCCCTTGTTCCTCATAGGTCCGCATAAGTCAGTGTGCACAATGTCCAGAGCTAATTCTGAACTGTACTCCTTCACTTTATAATGAAATCTGGTCTGCTTTTCATATAAACATGCTGAGCAGACATGCTCTCTATCTCTTTTAATATCTGGGATATCTGTGATAGCCTTGCAATTAACAAGTCTTCTCATATTCTTCTGATTTAGATGTCCCAATCTTCTATGCAGAGTTCACTCTCTTCTATATTTGTTATTTGACAGTTATGGGTCTTGTTTTCATCAATCACATACAAGTCCCCATCTTTCCTTCTTCTAGCTGCTACTGTGTTGTCATTCTCTCTCTTCACTTGGCAATCAGTTTTAGTAAAGGTCACTTCATGACCTGCATCACACAGATGACTGACGAATGCTAGATTATATTTCAACCCTTCAACATGTAACACATCCTTCAGTTTGTTCTTACCCCATTTGGTAGAGTCTAGCCCCTTGATTTTCAAAGAGCTATCATTGCCAAATCTCACTTTGCCAGACTTGTCTGTATCCACATCTGACAATTTCTTCAGATCACCAGTCATGTGACTTGAGCATCCACTGTCAAGGATCCACTGTCTGTCCTTGATGTCTGCCTTCAATGCAATCTCAGCGATATGAGCCACTTCTTTTCCCTTAGCCACGTAGACTTGTTTTACTTTAGAATTGAAGCGCTCTTCCTATTTTACTTTAGACTTGAAGCACTCCCCCTGAAGTGTAGGCTTCATAGTCTTCTGAGATGCTTTCACTTTCCTTTTCTCTTGAACTTTCACAGTATTCTTCTTCTTATTCTGCTCAGAAATAAGTACTTTTCTAGAACTGTGATGTTCACTGCCACACTTGTCACAAACTTCCGAGTCAGCAAGTATAGCAAACTTGTTGTTCGCGGAAATGGGCTTTGGTTTCCACCAGCATGAAGTCTCTTCATGTCCTTGTTTCTGACAGTAAGTATAGAAACTACTAACTGGCTTCTTTATCTCAGTCTGGTACAAGCTCCTTCTAGATGTCTTCATCGCAATTCTAGGATCTTGCACTGGATACCTCCACCAACAGAATCTAGCCATGTGACCCCACACTGCACTATAATAGTAGTGACCCTGAAAGCTGGTGTTGCTTGGCTTTTGTACATCTGGGATCTTCTTCAAAATAGGATTGGCTTTGATGGTTGGCTTCACAGGCTTTCCTTCTTTCTTGAGGGGCACCCGTTCATTTGTAGAAATGACAATTGCATTAGATTTCTGTTGGATCAAACCCAGAATTTAGATAATGCTGATAAAGCCTTATGTAATTTGATCTGAGATCTTTTGTGTTTATTTGATCATTGCAGAAGATATGTTACTAATCCAGAGATGCACTCGTGAGAGCAAAGCTAAGGACAGGATACATAATCCTGATCCGGACAAGGAGTGAGTGTCGTCAAACACTTGGTAAATAACCAAGTCACAAATACATACGGAATAAGGAACATTCGTACGGACTAAGAACTTAAAGGATAAGTGCGGAGTAAGAGTCTTGGTCAACGAGGTCACACGAAGCAAAAGGATTGAAATGGAGTTAAATAGTTAAGTCTTCCCCTCAAACGAACTAAAGTGAAGAAGACACGGAGTAAGGCGTCCGAGTCTTTCATACATGTTGAGTAAGGAAGTATTGATGCGGAATAAGGATCCGTGTCTTTATTCACACGGAGTAAGGAATCCGGATATTTTACTCGCCCGGAGTAAGGAACTTACATACGGAGTAAGGAACTTACATGCGGAGTAAGAAAGCACTGACACGGAATAAGTCATCAGACTTTTCAAGACTCGCCCGGTGTAAGGAACTTACATACGGAGTAAGGAACTTACATACGGAGTAAGGAGCTTACATGCGGAGTAAGAAAGCGCTGACACGGACTAAGGATTCCAGTACCAAATAGATACGGAGTAAGCAATCACTGATACGGAGTAAGGTTCCGAGCTTCATTAGCTACGGAGTAAGGAAAATTACACCGGACCAAGAAGATACTGCTTCAACTCAACCGCATTTAAAGTTATCAGCTCATGGCGTCCCGATGTAAGACAAATTTATTGAGAACCTGAAGAATCTTACACGTGGATCATCCGGATATGTGGACACAACCTTAATTGTATTTGGGAACTCACAAACGCACTTATACTCTTCGAACCCAAGATCTTGAGCTCCACAAACCGCAGCAGTCAAGGCAGAGAGATTACCGAGGGATAGTTAGTGCTGAACGCATTCCGGAACTACAAGTTCCAAGGTTGTCTCTTAGGAATGTTTTGTATAAATATTCATACTTGTACATTGATAAAAAAAAGGGTGAGCGTATGTGCATTAGTTAAAAAAAGACTAATTTTGTGTATGCACAAGCGTTTTCATCTTTAGAGATAGAATTTGGCTAGTGTGTGAGTTCATTTGTAAACAGAGTATAAGAGAGTCCTGCTTCTATTTTGTTGTATTTATCTTGTGATAATAAAACAAAATACTTCCACTATCTGGTTATCTTCCGCAGTGATTCTATCACTTAACTAGATAAGTGTTTGTGTCTTAAGAGAAAGAAAAGAGTTTTGATAAGAGCCTATTCACCCCCCCCCCCTTTAGGCTCCAAGGGACCATCAATTTCTTCACATTCTTGGAACGCTCAGATTTCTGAATGCATTTTTGTTCACTCCTGTCTTGATCTCCTTCGGATGTCTCTCCATCTTCTCATCATTTACACCACCCTTCCCTTCCTTGTTGATTCGGGTCACAATAGTGGTCTGCGTAGGATTGTCATGGAAATCTGGATTGATCTCCTTCCTATCCACCGGTAGGGTTGCCCCAGTTTTTTGAACATCTTGTGGTGTGATAAGTGAAGTGATCTTGGAATCTCCAGAGGTTGAGGCTTGACTGGCTTTATTCTTTGAGATCTTCTATTAAAGGCCTACCAGTTCTTCTTTAAGCCGTTGGATTGTCGTGTCTTTGGTGGTAAGTTCTGAGGTAATGTCACCACATATCTTGATTTGCTCCTCTAGTTTGAGCTTTAGGCTGACAATTTCCTTGTAGAACTTCTTGGAGTCCTCCAGTACCTTGTCCTTCTCCCCTTTGGTCTATGCAAGCTCTCCCTTGACTTGTTTGAGCTCTCCCTTGAGCTACTTAATCCTGCATCCTATTATGCGGATCTTTTCTGTTGTAAGCTCTAGCTCTTCTTCCAGATCAACTTCTTCTTCTTCTGCATCATCCTCCTATGAGGTAGTGCCATTGTCTACCTCTATCTTGGCAATAAAGGCATAATCTGATGAGCATTCATCCTCATCATCAGATTTAGCAATTCGGCTCATATAATTCTTGTGTGAGCCCTTTTTCTTCTCTAAAGCTGTTGTCCTTCTTGTGGACTGCTTCTTCGGTATGATGACTTCTTCCACTTTGTATCCTCCTTATCTGAGGCTTCATCATTTGAGTCATTAGCTTTCAGTTTGCATTGAGATGCAAAGTGCCCCCACTTCATACACTTAAAACATCTGAGGGAAAGTCCTCCTTCAAGGAAGCCGAAGACGCAACGAGGACATCTGAGGGAAAGTCCTCCAGCTTGTTTTCCTACTCCACCTCTCTTAAATTTTCTAGTGAAGTAGGCTACCACCTCATCTTCATTGTTGGACCCCATTTTGTCTGGGTTGGACATACTAACCCCATTTTATATATTTATCCGCCCATGCCATGTAACTAAAAGATAGAGAGAGAGAGAGAGAGAGAGAGAGAGAGAGAGAGAGAGAGAGAGAGAGAGAGAGAGAGAGAGAAGGATTGAGATTTTTGAGGCAAATGAAGTTCAAATCATTAGTTCACATCACGGGTCTCTATTCACGGCAATGGGTCTCCCAATCTTTGACCTTGCGAGCTTTGACCCTACAACGTTGCCACTCTACACCCAACGGGTCTTCGAGCCTCCAAGTCGTCGAGTCTCCGAGACACTGCTCTTCACCTGATTACACCTTAGGTCTTCGAATCTTCAACCTTGTGGATCTACGAGTCTGCGACCCTGTGTTCCTTTGGTGATGCTTCGAGCCTAGTGGTCTGATGATCTTCGACCCTGCAAATCTTTGAGTCATCTGAACTTCAACCTTGTGGATCTTTGAGTCTGGATCTCCGAGTCTTGATCTTCGAGTTTTCGATCCTAATCTTCGACCCTATAAGTACATAGTTAGACTCCCTCTACGAGATCACTCTACAAAGTTATCCAACCCAGTACGAATCTTCAATCCTGCGTCCTCCCACTTCCGCATTCTGATGACAACAATGATAACCAAAGACCATGGGAACAACAATAGGGGAAAAAGAACTTCATCATTTTGCTCTAAAGGTGCCCTAGAAGCATATATGCCAAAGAAGTAGCTACACCAAAGTGATTACACCCTAAGAGCCTCTTTTTAAAAAATTGGCCATGATGGTCAAGTCATCAACCTTGTGATACAGGGACTGTTGAACCCCATTTTGACCGAATTAAATCATAACCGTACTCGACAAAAGATCACAAGACTAAGGACCACTTTAGGAGACCTTTAAATTCCCCAAGGCAAGAACTAAGTGATAGAGGATGAAATTTGGAGAATAACGCACCTTACCACACTCAATTCCGAGAAAAAACAAAGTGATTATGACAAAAATACCAAGTTTTGTATGAAGTTGAATTGGACAGCCGCAGCGCACTATTTTTCCAATACCTTCCCTAATACTTGTCGGAATCAAACAAAGTCAATTGGAATGGTTAAATAACATCTTTATCTATCCTTTCCAACTGGTTTAAGGTCATTCCAATCTCTATACATCCAGTTATGATTTTTTAAAGTTAGTAGTCGAGTTTGGGTGGGACAGCTGGTTCACAACGCATTATTTTGTCAATACCTTTCTCAATACATACTAGATTCGAACAAGGCCAACTGAATTGATTAGATAACATCTTTATCTATCATCTCCAACTAGTTTGAGGATAATCTGAGTTCTGTGCAATTAACTATGAATTTTTGAATCTGACAAGCAGAACGCTCACTTTGTCATGTACCTTTGTGTGGTGTTTCTCACTTTTCTCCTAAATAGCTAATCCTTTTTGAGTGATTCTAATTTCAGAAGATAAATAACAGAATTTCAAGCAAAATAAGTCCAATTTGGTCTCAATCCGAGCTCTGTGAAGAAAGTTATGAATTTTTGAAGTTGCCCCATAAATTTGCCTTATTTTCCACGAATTTTGGTTCTTCACATGGATGTTTGTCCCACATTGACAGTTTTGTTTCTCCTTTGCCCAGTATATATACAAAGACACTCCTTACATAGCAAGTGAGAACAAGAAAGGCCTAAGAAAGCCCAAGTAGAGTCGCCACGTGGCGAATGAGCCCACACACGGAAATTCTTGGGGAAACGAAAATTTGAAACGTTCAAACCCGGAGGTCAGACTTGGTCAAATCCAGGCCAAGCCCAGTGATACGGAATAAGCTCAAATCTGGCGGCCATACTTGGTCAAATCCAAGCTAAGCCCATTAATGCAGAATAAAGACCCATTCATCCGGAATAAGCCCAAATCTGGAGGTCAAACCTGGTCAATGATCCGGAATAAGCCCACTAATCCGAAATAAGCTCAGATCCGGAGGTCAAACCTGGTCAATGATATGGAATAAGCCCAGATCCGGAGGCCAAACCTGGTCAATGATTCGGAATAACTCCAAAGACAACTCCTCTATCAGCCTGGAAGCAGCTCCAACGCATCGAGACTCTGAAAATCCTTTTTCCAAGTACATTAATTGTAACGCCCCCAAATTTGAACCTCCAAACCGGGTGCGTTAGCGGAAATTAAATATACAAATTTTATATCAATTTCAAACTATTACTTATTTAATCAAACAAATCATTCATTATTACAAATTTCAATCCAAGATCTTTAAGGCTTAGGGGTTTAGAGACTAAGTGTCCATAACCCATTATTACATAACAAAGCACACGAGCAAACAACTTAATAAATCTTTAAAATTTCACACAACTTTATTTCCAAGCACTTCTCGACTCCTTATCCTAGTTTCTCCATCCCTTAATTTCCTGGGGTTGGAAAAGAAATCATAAAAAGGGTGAGCTCAAATAGCCCAGTAAGGGTAAGCATTAGTGGGTAAGGAAAATCATGAAGATATCGAACATAGGAAATACCATATAATATTTGCACATCATACATGATCAACATTTCACAAGGAAATCATAACATGGAAGATTATGTTTAGACATCGTATCATAACATCATGACCTAGGTTAACCACCCGAGATACCGTATCATAACATAACATATTATCACTGGGATTGACACTCTCCAGTTGATGTTCTTTACCCAATGCATTGGAGGTCTTTCTGGAACCACCCATCATAAACTTACTTTGTCCAAACATAAGAGGTTATAACAACTTTAACATATATAACATGAGCCATATCATAGAATTCCAATAAAACATTCAAGGTTAACAAGGATAACCACGAATATCAAAATGGTTATCTACCCCAATCAATAGCATAGATTATCAAGAGAGAGATTAAAAAGAAACTAATGTTTTCAACAATAAATTGAAAATAGAAGAATAAGAAACATAAAACTCTTACAATAATAATTCCAAATAAAACAAGTTAAAGAGGAAGAGAAAAGAGAGAAAAGGAAAAGAAAAGCCCTTACAATCCGCTTGTCGTTCTCCGCGTTCTAAACCTTAAAAAATATCAAAACACTAAATTAGCATTAATACTTGAAAAGTTCAATATCACACATATCTCCTTTATATATATATATATATATATATAATACTTTAACTTATATCTTTTAATAGGCATACCGTGCTTGTGGGGTTGAATATTAATTTGGGTTCCCACTCCTATTACTGTTCCATCTCCTATTTTGATCCCATGCATCGTAAGCCTTGAGTTGTGCACTAACTAGGTTATATGCTTTGAGAGTTTTTGAATAAGATTTACTTCTTGTATTGGGTGAACCGAAAAGACGTTCGATAAGCTTATTTTTCCTACGTGTCTTCCACCTTAACCATGAGGGGATATTAGACACGGGTCTAAAGGGAAGATCAGGAGGAGATAAGGATGGGGATAAATGTGAGGTTAAGTATTAACAATTGGGGTTGCGAGAAGAAGAAGGGCGATTGCCAGGGGAATTCATTTTGGAAGTCGTTCCTTACGATCTTCCGCTATCTAGAACCTTAAAAATAAAAATAAAAACATAAGTTAATATTCTCATCTTTTCACTTGAATTATAGAATGACAACGCTATGATAAAATACTATAATTTAAAATAATTACACAGGTATGTATATGAGGTGGCAAGGGCAATCATGTATGTATATACGAGGTGGTACAACCAATCATATAAATAGCATATGTAAGGTGGTAAAACCAACCATAAATATAGTATATATGAGGTGGTAAAACCAACCATATAGATCTACATAATAAATAAGAAGCGACTTCAAAATTTCAAAATCTTAAGTATTACCTTTCGTAGAACTTCGACGCTTGGTAAGTACCAAAAGCAAAAGAGGATTTGAGTAGAGTATTTGGGGTGTTAAGAGGGCATAAGGGAGTGTTTTTAGAGGGAATTCCGTGGTGTGGCTTGAGGGATTTGTGCTTAAGAGGAGAGGCAAGACACTCCTTATATAGGCAAGGATGGTAGGTGTAATAGTGTGAAAAATAGTGTACAAATTTGACTTTGGCATTAAATTAAATTATTTAAAATATATATAATACTTTAGTTTCTTCATATTATCTCTTATTAAAAACGTGGTTATCTCCTCCTACCATTGAAAAAATGTTTTAAGACTTTTAAACCTAGAAGGTTCCTTTGGCATCAAAAGTCCACATTGGTGTACTCCTACTAATTCAATTATAACGTTTTTAATTTTGTAGTTTTTGACAAATGGCCAATTGTATTGCATTACTAACTCAAATATCTAAAAATGGGTATCAATTCTATAATATTTAAATATGTATAACAAAAGTTATTGAATTTTAAAGTCATACTAAAATGTTTACCCGTTCATACCGAACCTATGTGTAGTATTTTAAATTCGGAATTGATTGGCTTCATATTAAATTCTGTTTTAGCTAAGTCATAAATGAACAAATGGGCTTTGGTTTCATGTTAATTGGATCTGTATAATTCAAGTTATGGATTTTTGAATGGGACCTCCAGATCCGCCACATTCAAATTTTTGGGCCTTACCTATGTTTTATACTTTTGGTAAAGTTAAGGCTTGTAATACTTACTTACCCATAGTAATTTGGCTCAAGAAACTAAATGACATAATATATAGCATCTAAACTTTTTATGACATATAAGAAATTATTTTATTTTTTTATAACGTATTTAATATTTACGCGGATAAAATAATATAATTGCATAATCAATAAATAATAAAGTAAGATAACATTATAGCATAAAATATTATAATCCTAAACATAAACATTAATATCATATTCTATGGCCTTCGTAAAATTTCTTGAATTATATTAGCATATGTGCATAGGACGTGTTGTGTTTCGGCGGTAGAGTGCATAACCCTTCGGCTAACATTGTCGTGGTTGTTGCACGAATAACCTCAAACTTCTCCCTCCTGTCTCGTCACATTATATTGCAGCCATTGGACACGAGCATTTAGCTCATCTACAAGAAAGCATAGCTTTGTAACTTCAAGTCGTATTGCTCGCCGATCTTCATCTCGTACACTATTCTCGGATGGCGGTACTTGAGAACTTGATGCCATAACTCTTATTCTTCTTCTTCTTACTTCTATACTCTCTTATAAATAAAATCTCATGCTAATGCCTATTTATGAAAGTCCAAACGGATACTATTCATAACGGCTAGTTACTATTTGAATGACTATATTGGGTGCTTATTTTTATCGTGATAATATCCAAAATATCCTTTCTAACTATTGTTAACAATAACATTATTATTATTTTATTATTATTACTCTTTAAGGAAGAACTTAAATAGCTAAAAATTTTATGGGTCTTACATTAATTACAAACAATGTCGTGTGTCACAGGGTCGGCCTTTATAACGACTTAACCCGTGCGGCACCTAGTTCCCACCCGTACGAAGGAACGCTAGGTCAGCCTAACTCGTCGCATTTGGATCGGAACCCATCGATCCGTTGTAAAGCAATTGTGTAGGGAAGCGCTTAGCGGAAGATCGATTAAATGAAGGCAATAAATGATTGTATTGAATGCTTGAAAGCTTTACAACATCACTCCCCTACATATAGATGTTAACACTTTTCTGGCTATGTCGCCAGGAGACATTATATATGATCGAAATCTAAAATCTCTACAACTTACTCTATAAGCTAAGTACAACACTTTACAAAGGGGAAATACCCCAAAATGGCCTAAGTATGCTAGGATAAGCCTCGGTCCGTGACATTCTCCCCCACCGATTTCGCGGCGTCCTCGTTGCGTCTTCGGCTTCCTCGAACTCGTCGAACTGCTGGATGTAGCGTTCGGTTTCTTCCCGGTACTCTTCAATCTCTTCGAAGAAATGCCCCAAATCCTCTTCCTTCTCCCAGCTTGCCTCTTCAACCGGCCTGTTCTTCCATTAGACGTAGTACTCCACCCGGCATGGATCTACGCCCCTTCTTGGCACGACTCTACGAGAGTGGATTTTCTCTATCTCTTTATCGTAGGTCTTGCCCGTTGATGCTGTTGGTGTTCGCACCGCCCGTTGTCCGCTCGTATCTTCCAAGTCTTCGTGGTAAGGCTTGAGCAAACTAACGTCGAACACCGGATGCCTTTGTAAGCTAGTCGGGAGGTCCAATTTGTATGAGACCTTCCCAACTCTCTTAAGTACTTTGAAAGGCCCCTCATATCAGCGCACCAAACCCTTATGCAATTGTCTGAGTGCTTTGGTTTGGTGCGGAAGGAGTTTGAGCATCACCATGTCTCCTTCCTGAAATTCCAAGGGCCTCCTTTGTTGATCCGCCCACTTCTTCATCTTCTTCGCCGCTTTGTGAAAGTATGCCCTGGCCAGATCTGTCTGTTCATGCCATCCTTTTGCAAACTTGAACGCCGCGGGGCTCTTTCTAGTGTACCCCCGAGTGATGAAAGTGGGCATTAATGGTTGCTGCCCATTTGCGAGTTCGAATGGACTCTCGTTCGTGGACTTGCTCTTCTGCAAGTTATATGAGAATTTGGCTATGTCCAATAACTTGGCCCAATCTCTTTGGTTGGCACTCATGTAGTGCCTCAGATACAGCTCCAATAAGCCATTGACACGTTTAGTTTGGCCGTCTGTTTGTGGGTGGAAACTTGTTGAAAAGTTTAAGTCTGAACCCATTATCTGGAACAGCTCGGTCCGAAACCGCCCAGTAAATCGTGAGTCCCGATCGCTCACGATTGTCTTTGGAATGCCCCAATACTTCACCACGTACTTGAAGAATAGTCGGGCCGTGTCGTCTGCCATGCAGTCCTTCGGAGCTGGAAGGAAAACTCCATACTTAGAGAATCGGTCGACCACCACAATGATCGTACCGCATCTTTCGGATCTTGGGAGACAAACAATGAAGTCCATCGAAATACTTTCCCAAGGTCTTTCCAGAGTGGGCAATGGTTCTAACAGTCCCGCCAATTGCCGATTCTCTATCTTGTCTTGTTGGCACACAAGACAAGTCCGCACGTACACTTGGACGTCCTTGTAAAGTTAAGGCCAGTAGTAGCTCCGTTCCACCAACGCCAAGGTACGATCAACTCCGGGATGGCCAGCCCACCGCGAGTCGTGACATTCTTTGAGGATGTCTCTCCTCAAACTTCCCCATTTGGGAACGTACACCCGTTCCCCTCGAGTATGGAGAAAGTCGTCCCTTAGCCAAAATCACCGCGTCTTCCCAACTTTGACGCATTCCACCAAGGACTTGGCTAATGGATCGTGCTCCATTCCTTCCTTCAGTTTGTCCACCAGGGGGAATTGTCGTTGGCTAATGGCTGCGAGTTCCGCCTTTCGACTTAGTGCATCGGCCACCACATTATTTGTGCCCGGTTTGTACTCGAGCACAAAGTCAAATTCCGCTAGGAGTCCTTGCCACCGTGCTTGCTTCGGAGTTAAGTTCCTTTGGGTTAGGAAATAACTCATAGCAATATTGTCCGTCTTCACCACGAACTTGGACCCTAGCAAGTAATGCCTCCACACCCGAAGGCAATGCATAACTGCCGTTATCTCCTTTTCATGCACCGCGTACCTCCGTTCGGTGTCATTGAGTTTCCGACTTTCATATGCTACAAGGATGTCCCTCCTGTATGAGAACTCCACCAATGGCAAAGTCCGAAGCATCGGTGTGAACTTCATAAGGTTTTGCATGGTCCGACAGTGCCATCACCGGTCCGTTTGTCACCGCTTGCTTCAACTTTGCAAACGCCTCTCGGCAAGCATCATCCCATACCCAAGTCTTGTTCTTCTTTAATAGTTCCGTCAAGGGTACGGCAATGTGGGAATAGCCGCGGATGAATCTTCTATAGTAGTTAACCAAGCCAAGGAAGGAACGCATCTCTAGGACTTTCTTGGGCGTCTCCCATTCCTTGATAGCTAACACTTTCTTGTTGTCCATCTTTAATTTGCCGCCGCCAATGATGTGACCCAAGAAGGGCACCTCCTTCTTCGCAAAGTCACATTTCTCCTTCTTCACAAAGAGTTGGTTCTCCCTTAAGATTTGGAAAACCCGCCGTAAGTGTGCCTTGTGTTCCTCCAACGTTTTGCTATAGACGACAATGTCATCAAGGTACACCACGACGAATCTATCCAAGTATGGTTGGAAAATCCGATTCATCAATGTACAGAATGTGGCAGGGGCGTTTGTGAGGCCAAAGGGCATCACCAAGAACTCGTAAGAGCCGTATCTTGTGACGCACGTCGTCTTTGCCTCATCACCTTCGGCTATCCGCACTTGCCAATATCCCGACCACAAGTCTAGTTTTGAGAACCATCTCGCAGCACCAAGTTGATCAAAGAGGTCAGATATGAGTGGGATGGGGTAGCTGTTCTTCACCGTTATCTTGTTCAGCGCCCTATAGTCAATGCACAGCCACATCGACCCATCGTGCTTCTTTTAGAACAATATCGGTGCTCCAAATGGCGCTTTGGATGGCCGAATGAACCCAGCATCCAACAAGTCCTTCAATTGTTTCCGAAGTTCCTCCAACTCCAGGTGGTGCCATCCGATAGGGCACCACAACGATGGGGCCTTGCACCGGCCTCTAGCTCGATCCTATGGTCCACCTCTCGCTTCGGCGGAAGTTGTTTGGGGAGTTCAGGTGGCATAACATCCCCAAACTCTTCAAGGACCGTCTTCACTTCGGTTGGGGGCTCCTCCCCAACACTTGGGCATTCTTCCTTCACCATAGTAATGAAAGTTGGCTCCTGTCGCCTAGCTCCTTTAGACAGTTGGAGCGCCGAAAGAGACCTCGCCTTGAGCTCTTCCTCCCGCATTACCTTCACCATGCACGTTTTCCCCTCGTCCATGATGCACATTGTGTTGGTGCTAGGAATTGGAATTGCCCGCACCTGGTCAACGAACTCCATCCCCAGCACCATGGGATAGTCGTCCATCGACACCACGAAGAGATTCACCTTGCCTCTCCACTCGCCAATACCTAGCTTGACACCTCGAGCCACGCCATGGATTGGACTGGCACCGGAGTTCACCGCCTTCACCCAGCCCTTCTCTTCCTTGTAGACTATCCCCAGTCTACGAGCTTCTTCGATCTTGATGAAGTTGTTGGTCGCACCCGTGTCCACCAAGGCTTTAGTTTCAAGGTTGTTGGCCTTAGCGAGCACGTACATGCGCCCCTTCTGTCGTCCGGATGGTGGCACCTCCACCTTCGCCTTGATTGCATTGAAGAGCTGCAAGGAACCAAGTCGTGGATCCCTCGCATCCCTTCCTTCGTCTTCATTGATCATCGCCGAGAGCTTGGAGCGCTTCGGGCACTCAAACGCCTTGTGAGGGCCTTCACAAAGGAAACAGGAGATCTTTGGTTTCTCCCCATCCTTAGAACTATTCGCGAAATGTTTTGGGCGAAAGTCCTTAGATGGTTGGAAAGGTCTCCCTTTTCCTTCACTTCGGTTGTCTCCCCCACGCTTCTCCTTGTGGAACCTGTTCGCCTTGGAAGTCGATCAAGAGCTGGTGGCCTTCTCCGGCTTCTTATATTCGATGAGTGATTCGGCCACCGCCATGGCCGACGCCAGGTCCTGTACATTCCTCCGCTGCAGCTCCAGCTTCGCCCATTATTGTAATCCGTCCATGAAGGAAAATAATGAATCCTTCGCGGACATGTCCGAGATCTCCAAGATGAGCTCTGAAAACTCACGAACGTACTCCCGCACCGTGCCTTTATGGGTAAGGCGCTAAAGTTTCGCCCGGGACTCGTCCTCCGCATTCTGGGGATAGAACTGGGCCTTGATCTCCCGCTTGAAATCCGCCCAATTATCGATAATACATAGGCCGCACTCTTTGTCGGCATATCATCACCTCCACCACACCATAGCCGAATCGACTAAGTATAGTGGAGCGGTCTTCACCTTCTTTGCCTCGTTGACAATGTTCAAGGCATCGAAGTACTGCTCCATGGTCCAGAGGAAGTTGTCTAACTCCCTCGCATTCCTTGACCCAGCATAGGTCTTAGGTTTCGGCACGTCGATTTTGGAGCTGGAATGGCCGCCAACGCCACCTTGGGTGACCGCCATCTTGTAGAGAGACCAATCCGCCTTGATCTCTTTGATTTCCTCCTCCATCGCCAGGATTTGGGACGTGAGAGTGTCCTTCAGTCCGTCGAACCGAGAGTTCATGTCATCCATGACGGAGTTGAGAAGCCCTTGCATCCTCCCAAAGCTTTCCTCACCCTCTGAGTCCAGCTTTTCGATGCTTTCAGTATGCTCCTCGACCACCTCCATCTGTTCGGCTAACACCAACTCCAATTTGGCTAGCCGACTCTCCAGCGGACATGTTTCCCTCGAAACGGACTTATCTCTCCTCCGTTCCTTAGTGTGGTGCTCCTTGTCACGGCCTTCGTGGTCGCCACCACTAATGACAACAGATCCTCCGTTTGTCATTTTTACACCGTCTCGAAGTTTTGATTGTTCCACTGAACTTTAGCACCGAACTGTGCTCTGATACCACTTGTCACGGGGTCAGCCTTCATAGCAGCTTAACCCGTGCGGCACCTAGTTCCCACCCGTACGAAGGAACGCTAGGTCAGCCTAACTCGTCGCATTTGGATCGGAACCCATCGATCCGTTGTAAAGCAATTGTGTAGGGAAGCACTTAGCGGAAGATCGATTAAACGAAGGCAATAAACGATTGTATTGAATGCTTGAAAGCTTTACAACATCACT
Source organism: Taxillus chinensis (assembly GCA_023512835.1). Classification (NCBI taxonomy): domain Eukaryota; kingdom Viridiplantae; phylum Streptophyta; class Magnoliopsida; order Santalales; family Loranthaceae; genus Taxillus; species Taxillus chinensis. Next base: position 15,934,334 of record CM042088.1, on the reverse strand, counting down.
CCCCTACATATAGATGTTAACACTTTTCTGGCTATGTCGCTAGGAGACATCATATATGATCGAAATCTAAAATCTCTACAACTTACTCTATAAGCTAAGTACAACACTTTACAAAGGGAAAATACCCCAAAATGGCCTAAGTATGCTAGGATAAGCCTCGGTCCGTGACACGTGGGACTCTATTTTTTAGCATGGGGATGGGGAGATGTCATAATTAAATGAATAAAATTCTCGAAAAATCGAAGTTAACCCTGGGGACTACATAACCATTAACTCCCAGTGGTATTAATACTCCGGAAATGCATTCAGCCCTTATCCACCAATGCATCCAGATACAATGGGAGATTTAAATAATTCTAAGAAAATTATTTATTTAAGAATTTATTTCCAAACGCGGGAACATGGAGCCATAATGAGGTCTTTGGACATCCATTTGACATATTGGTAATATAAGAATGCAATTAATGCCTAGCCAACGGATACTCCATAAAAAGCCTATAAATAGACTACCCATAAACCTCTACGAGGCATCGATTATCAAGTATCATGGAGGAATTATCAGAAGAGAGAGATATATTTATTTTCTAAGGAAAAAAGCATCCAAAATTGCTCTTGTCTTCAAGCAGCTAAAGGAAGTTATCTTGAACCAAGGAGCAAACAGTCTGGAAGCGTGGACACTAAGGACTCAAGGCGAGAAAGGGAAGCTGCATTTTTCTTTCTAACCTTTGTGTTTTCAGGGAAACTTTTTGAAGAAGGATTTCCAAGCTTGGCCATAAAACCACCCAGGTTCATCTCTTTAATCTCTTTATATTTAAATTGTTAAAACTTCTTTTCTCAAATGTTTTGAAGTGAAACAGTTTCGTTTTAACTTTCAGTCCTTTTTTCTTCAAAAATAAAAAGGGACAATCAAGAAAATAAATTTTATAAAAAATTAAAATCAGGCCTGAGCGGCCATGAGGGTTGAGCCTTAGATGCTCATATCCTAGTCTGCCTAGGCCAATATTAATTGTGACAATATTCTCATATTTCAATTCAAATACTTTTTATTTTCTTTTCTAAAAAAGAAAATCACTTTTTGTTTTCAAAAAGAAATGCAATACTGTCACATGGGCCTAGATTCCATATTCTCTTTCTAAAATTAGAATGTCTCTTTTTATTTCTTTTAAATTTCCTTTTTGTTGTTTTAAGGCCTAGATCTTGAAAAACTCTCCTTTCTAGAAAATAAAAAAAATATAAAAAAAAATAATTTCCTTTTGAATAATGCAAGAAAATACCCATAAATCAAAACTAGGTACTAATTATAGGCGTTGTGGGGGTGCAAGAGTTTTTCTTCCTTCCCCACATGTAACTGACTCCCGAACCTAATTCTCTGGAACCGTAGACCTTTTTTTTTAGGTGCCCAAGCACACCTCTAATTTGTTTGGTGGCTATGTGTTTTTCTTTTCATTAATGGTTTGTGCGAGCTTTGTGCAAGGATAACTCTAGGATCAACCGAATGAACCAGGTATGGACTCCTTTCACAAAAGCCAACACGAGCCCGGTCAAAAACGGGTGATGACAGGGACCATCAACTGGAAGGTAACCTTATAGAGTGATCTCTTAGAATGAACTCGTAAAGGGAGTCCTGGATCAAGCTATCAATTTCGACCCTAGAAGTCATCTCCCCTTTCAACCCTAAAAGTTATCTTCTTAATGTCCATCCACTTTGACCCTCAACATCACTTTCTATCAGCCCTAGATGCCACATCCAAATATTTCCAACATACCCAATAAGCAAGTGAAGATCACTCGGCTTCTTCATCCCTAGAAGAAAATCAGTTCACCTTTAGGGGTGCCAACACAAAGTGATACCAAAGTCGCGACCGCTTGCAGCAGAAGAAACAAATGGTTCAAGGCATCCCACTAGCCTCATTCCCCGATAAAAAAAGGTTTTAAAACTTAATCACAAATTCATATGCATTCATGCATCATTCTCAAAAGAATTAACATCTTCATGCATCATTAGCATACATTCTAGCATGTTTGCTCTTCTTAATTACAGGATTGACTATACGTCAGAATCACATGAGGATTCATCTTATGATCCACCAATAGTCAAGCTTGAAAGACCATTTCTATAGACAAATGAGGACTCACCCTTGACAAACAAATTTCCTTTTCAGGACCTAAAGACCAAGTTCGGCTGACCTAGATCGTAAGCCCAAACATGACTCTTAAGTGGTAACCTCATAGAGTAATCTCTTAGAGTGAACTCGTAGAGGGAACCATGATAGATTCACCAATCCATATCCTAAGATGTTATCTCGATATCATTTAACCCAAGCCCAAGAAGTTAATCGACCCAAGATGTCGCTATATTCGGCCCAAGAAGCCATTCCTTTAGCCTTAGAAGCTATTCGACCCAATATGTCGTATTCATCCGTAGAAGCCATTTCGTCCATCAACCCAAGATGTTGCTTTGTTCACTTTTAGGTTTGACCCTAGATGTCATTGTTGGATCAAACTTAGAATTTGGAAGATGCAATTAAACCCAATGTAATTTGATTTGAGATCTCTTATTTTTCTATCTCTAATAATGTTGCAGAATAAAAGCTTAAAACGAAAAACTTGATTCACTTGTGAGCGATACATAGAGGACAGGATACATAATCCTGATCTAAATCATTGTAAGTGTCGACAAATGACTCGGTAAATGACCGAGCTATCACAAGATATAAAGTAAGGAATGTTAACACGGACTCAGGACAAGAAGACGTGGAGTAAGCATCGGAGTCTTCCACTCGTGCGGACTAAGGACAAGAAGACACGGAGTAAGCATCTAAGTCTTCCACTCACGCGGACTAAGGACAATGTGGAGTAAGCATCGGAGTCTTTCACTCATGCGGACTAAGGACAAGAAGACACGAGTAAGAATTCGGGTCTTTCACTCTCGCGAGGTAAAGGAGAAAAGACGCGGAATATGCATTCGACCTTTATACTTGCACGAAGTACGGAAGCGATGATCTTGGATAAGCGATCCGAGCATTCAATTAACACCGAGTAAGGAACCTTGCTACGAATAAGGAATCCGAGCATTTCATTAAAACGGAGTAAGGAATCTTTTGACGGAATAAGGATCCGAGTACTTAATTGAGACAAAGTAAGGAATTCGAGCACTTCATTAACACGGAGTAAAGAACCTTGTGACAGAGTAAGACGATATTGCTCCATTTACTCGCTATGTCAGCTCAACACATTTAAACTCACCACTTGCTAGTTCCCAATATAAGAAGAGATCTGTTGAAGACTTTTATATCATCTTACACATGGATCACTCGAATACGATGACACAATCTTTAATGGAATTAGAACTTTGCAAAACATATTTAATTCACTCATGCTTCCAATATCTCGAGTTTTACATCCGCAACAATGAAGAAGAGGGATTTTCTGAGAAGATTATGAATGTAGTTCAACACCCGAAATGTCCAATTCCAAGAAAGTCTCTCAGGGAATGCCTATAAATACATAGTCTTGTATATTTGTAATGTGTGCTTTTGGAAAATGCATGCTCGTGCTTTGAATTCGTAATACTTAATAGCATGTGCATAATAGATAAGTTTCAGAGTACTACTATAAGCTAAAGAGAGATATATTCTTTTAGTAGATACAAAACTTGTGCAAATAGCTTAATTTGTTATACATTTTATTATAATAATCATTTGATAATAATACCAAATACTTCCACTATCTGATTGTCTTCCACATTGATTTACTCTCTCAATCAGAACTAATGTTATGCCAAGGAGAAGAGAAGAATTTTCAAAGAGCTTATTCACCCCCCTCTAGGCTCTCCGGGACCAACAGTCTTACCTCAGCCCTAAAAGTTGCTCCTTATTTGATCCAAGATGTCATTTTGACCTTAGATATCACTTTCAGGTCTGACCCTAGATGCCTTACCTTCAGCCCTAGATGTTGTCTCCTTTTATTGACCCAAGATGTCATATTTTTCATTTTTTAGGTCTAACCTTAAATGGCTTGCCTTTAGCCCTAGATGTTGTCTCCTTTTATCGACCCAAGATGTAATATTTTTCATTTTTCAGGTTGGGCCCTAGATGTCTTACCTTCAGCCCTAGATGTTAATCCCTTTTATTTTTAAGATGTTGACTCTAGATGTCTTTACCTCCAAATGTTATTTCCATTCATTCGACCCAAGATGTCGTGCTTGTCATTTTTAAGGTTTGACCCTAGATGTCATACTTCCAGCCTTGGATGTTTCCTTAGATGTTGATCCCTTTTATTCGACCCAAGATGTTGTGCCTTTCTGTAGCCCTAAAAGTTGACCTTTTACCCTAAATGTCATTTCACTACTGCAACCCTAAATGTCATTTCCCTCCTTAACCTAGAATCCATTTCTAGAGACCATCAAGGTTATTTCAATTGAACTCAAGATATCACCTTAGCTATCATAAGCCCTGAACACCATCTTAATCTCATAGTTGTGCTCATAAGCCCCAAACCCATAAAATATCAACCCAGGAGAAAAAAAAGGCCAATGTGATCTAACCTGTCAAAATGGATATTTGGTTATCTTTGGACAATGTTTGTATACAAACAATGCGCAAAGAGGGACAGTTGTTGGACCCTAGTTTGACTCGACCATATCACGACCAAACTCAGCAAGGATGCCCAAAAGGAGAGCCACTTCTAAAAGACCTCAAAATGTCCCAAGTCCAGCACCAAATGATAGAGGACTAAATTTGAAGACTAACGCACTTGCCCGTGCTTAATTCTGAGTTAAAACGAAGAAGTTATGGCTAAAGTAGCTTTAGTCAGGAAAAGTCAAACTTTGCAAAAGACAGTCGGCACCCTTGGTCAAACTACCCGAAAATGTGACTATGCAAAATTCTCTGAAACATCAATTTAGACGAATACGGGTTTCCTCAAATCATCCCCGTGAGACGTCACAAATTTGCATTTTAGATGAATTAAAAGGTCGAATCTTTAACCCAAATCATCAAGTCCTCGAGCCTTCGAATCTAATTTTCGGATCGGGGGCAAATCTTTGAATCAGCTTTAGGTCTCCGAGTTAACTCTTCGAGCCTTCAAGTGAACAATTCAAATCTTCGAGTCGAATCTTCGAGTCATTGAGTCAAATCTTTGGATCTTTGACCCTCATCTTTGGGTCTTCAAGTCAGTTTCGGATCTTCAAGTCTTCAGATCTTTGACCCTAATCTTCGAGTCTTCGGACCTTTGACCCTCATCTTTGGGTCTTCGAGGCAATCCTTCAACCAACTAAACTTCGAACCTCTAGCCAGAAATTATAAAAGGATGTCATTTTGTTTCTCTTTTAAGTGCACAATGCATCAAACGCTGTTGTTTTCCAAAATAACTTTCAAAGCATATTTTAATATTGGATTCTCGAAAATACATTTTCAGCGCATGGAACTCCAAAAATCATATGTATTTACTCCTCCAATTTCCAAGGATGTCCTTTCCAATTCCCAAGGATGTCCCCCCAAATTCTCAAGGATGTCTCTTCAAATTCCCATGATTGTCCCCTCTTAACCTCTATAAATAGCAATTTGGTGTGGCATTAGAGAAATTTGTCGTGTGAGCAAAATTCTAAAATTTTGAGTGATGATTTACTAAAAAAAGGAAGGCAATATTATTCTAGGGAAAGAATTCTTGCTACTAATTACTAAACAAACATACATTTTTCGTCGTCTTTTATTGGATTCTACTTTAAGATTACTTAAACGTTCCACAGGAGCAAGGCACTAATGGGAATAGGGATGGCAATGGGGGCGGGGCGGGTCGGGTTTTTGGTCGCCCCGTCCCCATACCCAGTAAGAAAAATACGCCCCGTCCTCGCCCCACCGAGGCACGTGGCAGGCGGGGATTCCCTACCCCACTTGACGGCCCAAGCCCATCCACATGCAAGCCCAACCACGCGACACTATACGACCCAAGCCCACCACCCTGAATGCATGCCGGCCTAGCCCACCCACCCCTAGCCCGCACGCTCCACCCGCGGACTAAAAATCCTGGCAAAATATTGCCAGGAATGAGAATCAAACCCAAGACCTCCTTCTTTATAGCAATTCACTCAACCATCAGGCTAAGCTATTTTTGTTATACATACTTATATGTTTAATATATATACTCATAATATAACAGAGAAATAATTGTAATAATAATAATACTATTACTATTATTATCATTAATGATAATATTGTTATTAGTAGTAGTAGTAATGATAATAAAAAAAGAGTGTATGATTTATTTTAAAAATAATAATAATTACAAACTATATATATTTATATTAGAATAAAAACTAAATGTACTATTAATATTTTGATGTAAAATACAAATTAATTAGATTCAAAATTAGTTTTGAAGTTATAATATATTAGTTCATACTAATATACTATGTAATTATAAATTATATCACTTTCCGATATTTTATATATTTGTATTTTATATTAAAAAAAACACTATTACTTTTAATAAATATTTATTTTTATTTAAATATAAGTATATATACTTTGTGAGTGGTATTATTTTAAAATAAAACATTTACTCGTTACTTTTATTAGTAGTAGTACTATTTTTGTTACTAATATTATTTTTATGTTAGATTTTTAATATATACACTAATTATGTAAATATAGTAAACAATATTCATTCATGATATATATAATATTATCAACAAACTTTTTAACATCAATTATTAAACTCCAAATACTCAATAATTATCATATTACTTATGTTATATATATATATATATATATATATATATATATATATATATATAGTTATATATATATATAGTTATATATATATATATATATATATATATATATATATATATATGCATGTATAAATTCTAATCAATAAGTAATAATTTAAGTAGCGAGTAGTGATAATCTAAATAATATAATTATCATTGATAATAAGTGATAATATAAGTAGTGATAACCTAACTAATAAAATTATATATAATGGTTATCATATTACTTATGTTACATATATATATATATATATATATATATATATAAACTCACACTTAATCATATCACTTAATATAATTATTAATCATATCACATATAATAAACAATACAATAGTCCGAAAAGTCGTGTTTTTTCAACTTATTTCCCTCAATGTAATTAAAATGATCAATAATATATTATTTGTTAATTTTAACCTAAATATAAAATACATACTATCAAAAATCAAAACTCACTCTCACCATGTATTTTATATTATATCAAAATAGTTAGTATTGTATAATTAACCAACAACATTGATTATAATTAGAATAGTGTGTGTGTGTGTGTGTGTGTGTGTGTGTGTGTGTGTGTGTGTGTATATATATATAAACTCACACTTAATAATTATATTAGTGATCATTTTAATTACGTTAAGATAAATAAATTAGAGAAACACGACTTCTCGAACTATTGTATTGTTTATAACATAAGTAATATGACAACCATGATATATAATTATATTAGTTAGGTTATCACTACTCATATTATTATTTATTATTGATGATAATTATATTACTTAGATTATCACTATTCGTTACTTAAATTATTACTCATCAATTAAAATTTATACATGCATATATAGTGATAATTTGATATGAGTTTATATATATATATTCTTTGATATGATAAATATATATACTATTCTAATTATAATTAATGTTATTGGTTAATTATACAATACTAACTAACATATAAATAATTAGTGTATATATTTAAAATCTAACATATAAATAATATTAGTAGCAAAAATAGTACCACTACTAATAATAATAATGAGTAAATATTTGATTTAAAAAAATAATATTACTCACAAAATATATATACTTATAATTAAACAAAATTAAATATTTATTAAAAGTAGTAGTAATATTTTAATATAAAATACAAGTATATAAAATATAAGAAAGTGATATAATTTATAATTATATAGTATATTTGTATGAACTAATATATAACTTCAAAATTAATTTCGAATATAATTAATTTGTATTTTATATCAAAATATTAATATTACATTTAATTTTTATTCTAATATAAATATATAAATTTTGTAATTATTATTATTATTAAAATAAATTATACACTCTTATTATTATTATTATTATTATTATTATTATTATTATTATTATTATCATTACTAATAATAATAAGAATAATAATAATAATAATAATATTGTTATTGTTATATTATAAGTATATATACTAAATATATAAGCTTATATAAGAAAAATAGTTTAGTTTAATGGTTGAGTGATATGCTGCTTGCAAGGGAGGTCCTGGGTTCGACTCCCCATCCTAGCAATATTTTGCCAGGATTTTTCATGTGGATCAGCTAGGCGGGCGGGGCGGGGGCGCGAGACGGGGATTTTTGGCGGGTAGGGGCGGGGCATGCTTACCACGTCCCCGCCCCGTTACCCGACGGGGCAAAAAATTATTGCCCCGTACCTATCCCGTTACCCGTTAAATTCAAAAAATATCCGCCCCATCGGGTCGGGGCGGGTATGGGTAAAATTGTCATCCCTAAATGGGAACATTATCTTCAATATTTCTAGGTTTTTTCTCTTTTTTTCCTGTCGTTCTTTTTACATCTTATTTTCCTATATAAAATACTAAGATAAAGTGTAAATCTTTTTTTACAAAAAAAAAAAAAAAAAAGGCCTCGATGGCCATGGGATTGAGCTTCATGCTCACATCCTTGCCACTTGACCAATATCTACTGTGGTAATGGATTCGAACTTCATGTCATGCTCTTCATGCTACCAAGTTTTCTTTATGTTTTCTTAAAAAATTAAAATCTAAAGCTCGACCGGTCATAAGGTTGAACCCTAAATGCTCATATCCTAAGATGTCAATTGTGATAATATTTTCATATTTGAATTGAAATTGTTTTTTAAATTATCTTTTCTAAAAGAAGCGAATTGCTTTTGTTTTCCTTTAAAAAAAAATATTGTCATATGGGCCGAAATCCCACATTCTTTTTCTAAAAATAAAATGTCTCCTTTTTATTTAATTTAAAACTTTTCTTTTATTTTCTTTAGCCTAAATCCTAAAATCTACATTTTCTTTAAAATCAAAACTATAAAAAATAATTTTTTTTAAGAAAAACAAGTAAATACCCATAGATCAAAACTATATACCAATAATAAACATTATAGGAATACAAAAATTCTTCTTCCTTCCCCATATGTTACGGAGTCCCGAACCTTAATCTCTAGATCGTAGACATTTTCTTTTTTAAAGTGTTAATCACGCCTCTAAGATGTTTGGTTGCGACTATTTTTTTTATGATTTATATGAACCTTGTACAAGAATAACT